>MU001701.1:0-90859 GCA_010093515.1 Lineolata rhizophorae
GTGGTGAAGAAATTGAGGTGTAAAGCTAGCGGACGCGTCATGACGCGTGTCAACGCAGCCAGGGGGTCAACGCAGCCAGGGGGTGGACCACGTTAGTAATACTTTAATTATCTAATATTCCTAACTACTATTTCAAGATGAAGTATTCTACCCTTTTATACTACTTAGTATGGCATTAGGAAAATACACTCTTGTAAAAGGGTATATTTCTTGTTTCTCCGTTTCTAGCTCCTCCTTCTAGTGCCCCTTCCTAGTTCCTCTACTCGTGACTCCTGCTCTTGGTTCCTCTACGTGCTCTTCTACTACGTACCCTGCTATGCTATATACCCCTGCTGTGCTATATACCCCTGCTATGCTATATGCCCCTGCTATACTGCGTGCTCCTATGCTATAGGTATACTCCAGCGCTCTGCATGCTCCAGTGCTCTGCATGCTCCTCTAGTGCTCTGCATGCTCCTAGGCTCTGCATGCTTAACTCTATGCTATGTTGCGCGCTTACTATACACACATGTGCTCTTCATAAGGCCGAGGAGCTCTAGAAGGGCGAGCAAAGCGTAGCTCGTAATTGCTTATATAATCATACAAGAGCTGCAAGCCACTGTTTATAACTAGAAGATTCTAGAGTTTTCCATCCAGTTCTGGTATATGGGTTAAAATTGTTTTCCTGCTTGCTTTCCGGGGGCTGGGATCTAGCGCTTACGTCTAAATATGGCGTGTCAATCCTTCGGTTGGACTTATTCGCCGGGATATAAGTACGACAACGCGCTCAGGTATCCGGTCCCCCTTTTCAAATCCAAGCATCTCGTTCTGCTTTACTTCAATTGTACTGCTGATTGCGAGGGACAAAAATGTCTTCCGGAGGCGAATCGGGTGTCTACGATGGCAACTGCCACTGCGGGGCAGTAAGATACACTGTGAAGCTGTCTCCTCCACTGCCCGAATACGTCGTCACTCAATGCAACTGTAGCGTCTGCACGAAGATCGGCTACCTCCTTGTTTATCCGTCAATCGACGACTTTACCTCCACTCGAGGCGAGGACCAGTTGAAAGAGTACCGGTTTGGATCCAAGCGTCGCCCGCATCGCATGTGCGGAAATTGCGGTTGTTCAATCCTCATCGATTTGTCGGAAACTGGCCAAAATACCTACGCCCTCAACGTAAGGTCGTTTCGCTCTTATTACGTTGCAAATTCTAATGAGGATAGGTCCGCATGTTCAAAGACGTTGACCTCGACAAGTTCAAATACAAATACGTCGACGGCAAGAACCTAGCCCTTCCGCAGTACGAAATTTAGGCGGCGCCGGAAATTGTCATGGGATTACCACTTGCGGGGGCTTTATCCCGGCTAGCCAGTCTAGCATGCAGCTCTTTGGAATAAACTCTTACATTCTCTAGTCCAATTTGCTTCCAGCGTCTCGAACATCCAGTCATCGCGGGTATAAGTGTAGACGTAGTACCAGGCGCGGTGCATGAGAAAGCAATGAAATCGCAGCCCTGTGCGTTAAGAATTCAGACGAACATAATTACCTACGTTCCGTTAGCGCGGTTCCGACCCTGCGAAGCAAAGGGCTACGTACCTGGAAATTGACCTTGCCGTCCACCAACCTTTCCCGTCCACCACTCGTTGTCGTTATCTGTGCGCTGCACGATCTCGATGACGTCGCCGGTGGTGAAGCTCAGGTCGCCCTCGGCTTGGGCTTCGTAATCGTAGAGAGCCGTGACCGTTTCGACGCCAGTCGCCTGTCCCTTGAGCTGGGACGGCTTAGGCTTCGGTGGTGGCGGTGCAGCACCCTTGGCTTTTGCGGCTGCACCCCACGAGCTCCCGGTGCTATTTGCGCGGCCGATAGAAGTCGCAGATAGTGGCGGGGAGAGTGTGTTATTTGCTGGGCTGGGACTGTACGGAGGGGGGGGTGTTTCTGTGGAATCCAAGGTCGACCGCCGAGCGGGCTTGTTGTCAAGGGCCAACTTACCACCGCCGTACCTGGATGGCCGGTTCTTCAAGCCGCCGGTGGCCTTGAAGTGGACGATGGTCAGCTGTTCCGTGCGGTCCTTGATGTCGCCGCGTTTCTTCTCAAAAGCGGCCTCAATATCTAGCGTCAGGTCGAAGTAGCCAATATCGATGGACTGCATGCGCTCGTGCAGGGTGTAGAAAACATTGAGCTGCATGTAGTAAAAGGACTGGAATAGCGGTAGGATAAATTCGCGCTCGAGCTTGAAGAGTTTGGGTAGCTCGTCCTTGAGGAGTTCGTTGAAATAGTTGTATTCTTCCGTGGCCATCTCAACGTCGTTCTCCGCCTTGTAGAGCGCCTTTTCGTCCTTGAGTGTCTTCTCCTTCTTGTCCTGAAGCTTCTTCAAAGCCGCGCGATGTCGGTCGTAGTCCAGCTGCTTGTGATCTCGCTTCAAGGCGGCCTTCCGGATCACCTTGATGATGTCGAGTAGTTCATTCGCCGGCTGGATGACCCGCGTCTCGATCATCTCGAGCTCCGGCTGCAACGTGCCTTGCAGGTCGCGAACGATCAGCTCGTACTCCTCGCACGCCTTTATCCCCTCGGGGTTGCCCTCCTGCACGAATGAGTCCGGATCCGACATTCGCCCGGAGATGGGCTTGTAGATCTCGGCGCACGCCTTCGAAAACTCGATCTGGTGACTGAGCATGCCTGCAGTCCTATGGTCAGAGCACGGCACCGAAAGCGCAGGGCGGACCTACCCACCATTGATGGCGTCGAAGTACCTGATTGCTCCGTTAGCGGCTTCGTTTCGCACCCAGGCCAACGAAATACCCACTTCTTGGATTCGTCGTGCAGTTTCTTCGTCTCTTTTTCGAGCTCCTGGAACCGACGCTCGGCGTCTATATAGACCGGATCTTTGGTGTTCTCGCCCTAGACAGAATCCACAGTGTCAGCCACCCGCTCCTCCGGGTTGCCGCGGCACGGCGCCGTTTTAGTGCAAATGGCGACGAACGATGTTGAAGCGTTGCTTCACAGTTTGGGGCGCCTGAAACGAAGCCTGTCAGCACTGTGCCATCGCTCCTGGCGGCCGACGCTGCTAGTACCCTGACAACGCCCTTCTGGAAACCCTTCCAACTCATGGCGCACCGGCTCTCGGGAACGGACGAACTGCGGACGAAAAGGGCGCGAGGAGGTGGGCGGTGGCGGATTATAACACGGGTTGCACTCGTCGGACGCTATATATGTCGCGGGAGGGGACCGAGGGCGGAAATACGGAGACGCGAGGTTGCGAGGCGAAAGCGGGCGGAGGAGGCAGCATTAAATCGCGAGAAGCGCAGGCGGACCGGTATGACGACGGCAACGAGTGGCTGAGCCCGGGCTTATGTGCGCGCCGGGCGAGCCCGAGCCACCCCCGCTTGGCGTACGTCGACGGCCGACCGCGGAACTGGACGGGCGGCCGAGCTTCACGAGAAACAAACAAGCGCCGCCGTCGAGTGCCGGCGCCCGGATGTGCGCACGACGCCAGGCGCTCCGCAGCTGTGAGCGGGCGAATTGTACAGGCAGATTGGCGCTGTGCGGCTGAGGGCGATCGCCGGACGAGTTGGGGGGCAGCCGCAGCGAAGGTGCACGGGAGTAGGACTTCCCCGCCGCGCAACGTCAAGATCCGGATCTGTCGGCGACTCGCGTGCAGACGTGTGCTCTAGTCGCATGCCTCTCTAGTCGCACGCCTCGGCAAGGCACAGCCCTGGAAGCGTGCCAGTGAGATGTTTCCGGCCCCTCGTCCCAGCCCGGCGGTCGTGGCGGTGTGGTCACGTGGCTGCGTAGTCATCCTCGGCAAAACCCCGCCCGCTTATCAGATCTTTCTGATGCAATAGATCGTCGACGCTTGTCGCCGCTCCTCCGCTCCATCACCCTCTTTACCCATCTCGTCACCCAGTTTGCGCTTACGAAATGTCGCACGGCGTACCCGCCACGGCGAGGCATGCCCTTGCCGGCGCCTGTGCTCGCCGCGTCTCTTGCGCCAATGCCGCCCGCCCCTCGGTGGCGGCTTTCCGCCGTGCGAGCAGCGGCGGCCGGCGAACGTACGTCTCCGAGACGAAGCCCTCCAAAGCCACGGTAAACGTGGAAAGCGCCATCAAAGCGGATCAGAAGGCGTTCGTGCAGAACGCTGGGAGGAAGCCCGAGGATGTCCAGATGCCCACCACGGGCATGGGCGCCGACACCATGATGAGCCCGGCAGCAGGAATCCTGAAGCAAGCCACCGTCATGGACCAAGGCACCCGCCCCATTTACCTCGACGCGCAGGCGACGACCCCGTTGGATCCGCGCGTTCTGGATGCGATGCTTCCATTCTACACCGGTCTCTACGGCAACCCGCATTCGCGAACGCACGCCTACGGCTGGGAGACCGAAAAAGCGGTGGAGCAGGCCCGGAAGCACATTGCGGACCTGATTGGGGCGGATTCCAAGGAAATTATCTTTACGAGCGGCGCGACCGAAAGCAACAACATGAGCATCAAGGGCGTCGCGCGCTTCTTCGGGCGCTCCGGCAAGAAGAAGCACATCGTCACCTGTCAGACCGAGCACAAGTGCGTCCTGGACAGCGCCCGCCACCTGCAGGACGAAGGTTTCGACGTCACCTATCTTCCAGTGCAGTCCAACGGCCTGATCAGCATGGAGGAGCTCGAGGCAGCAATCCGGCCCGACACGGCCATTGTCAGCATCATGACGGTCAACAACGAGATTGGCGTGGTGCAGCCCATCGAAGAGATCGGCAAGCTCTGCCGGTCCAAGAAGGTCTTCTTCCACACCGATGCGGCGCAGGCAGTCGGAAAGATCCCGCTCGACGTGAACAAGATGAACATCGACCTCATGTCCATCTCCGGGCACAAGATATACGGTCCCAAAGGCATCGGCGCGTGCTACGTGCGTAGGCGGCCTAGGGTCCGCCTCGACCCCATCATCAGCGGTGGTGGGCAGGAGCGAGGGTTGAGGAGCGGTACGCTCGCGCCGGCGCTCGCTGTCGGCATCGGCGAAGCAGCGCGCATCTGCAAGGAAGAGATGGAGGTAGGCTCGCCAGTTTGGTTTCCATATTGCACGGCATTCAGTGATTATACGCTTCAAAACATGCATGGCTTTCTGAGTGAGCTCGACGGGTGTCGCAGCCGCGGAAGCAGCTGTCCGTCAACTCCGTGCTGCCAGGTAGCAGGGGTTATGAGAAACATTCCCCCTTCCATTTTCAACCCACCGTGGCGCCTATGGACCCGAACTAACGTTGAAATAGTACGACAAGAAGCGCATCACGGCGCTCTCCAACCGCCTATTGTCCGGGCTGCTCTCGCTAGAGCACACGTCCCAGAATGGTGACCCGGATCGCCACTACCCAGGCTGCGTAAACATCTCGTTCGCCTACATCGAAGGTGAGTCGCTGTTGATGGCCCTCAAAGATATTGCGCTTTCCTCTGGCAGTGCCTGCACGTCGGCTTCGCTTGAGCCAAGCTACGTGCTCCGGGCTTTGGGCAACAGCGACGAGAGCGCACATAGTAGCATCCGATTTGGCATTGGACGGTTCACGACGGAGGCGGAGGTCGACTACGTGCTCAATGCCGTCAAAGAGCGGGTTACGTTCCTGCGGGAGCTGAGCCCGCTTTGGGAGCTGGTTCAGGAAGGCATTGATTTGAACACGATTGAGTGGAGCCAGCATTGAGGGCCGGGCAAGCGCGTTTCCATTCTTGTACTCTGATCTCGTTGAATAGACCGCCCTGGTAATTATTTCCCCCGTGCCGCTGAGTTTATAGGACTGTCAATGCATGTGCCTGGCGACTTGCCGGTCCGGCATTTTGTATAGTGTCACACGGCTGGGAATTGCATTCGTGTACAGCCACACGCGACCGTAATGCGAAAGAGGTTTGGCCGTAGCCCCTGGGATCGAGAGCACGCCTGTATGTGACTTGCACGAAACCTGAAGCCGGTCCCGTGATGCCGGCCCAGTGCACACCCGCCGCAAGGCTAGCCGAGTCTTGGCTGCGGGCGGGAGTGGCGCCGCCGACGATGATCCAAGCTCCCGGCCGCAACACGTACGTAGTATGGAGGCACACGCAGCCATGATCTCCCCGCCGCGACCGCACGACCGCTGCAAAGAGATTGTGTCAAGGTAGTTTTTTGCCCCGCCGCGCGGTCACGTCGGGTGCTCGTTGCGCCGCGCGAAGCCGCTCCCGAACGCCCACGTCCACCCGCCGCGACGCCCGTTAGGCCACAACCATGTCGGCCGTCCCCGACAGGGTTCTCAACTGGCTCTACAGTGCCCTCATAAACGTATGCCGCCAGACTCCTCGTCGCCCTCTCGCAGAACTGCTAACGCGCGCTGCCGCGCGCAGGAGTATCGCGACGTGAATCGGACGTACAGCGACGTCGCCGAGACGCTCTCCCACTTCCCGTCCCTCAAACCGCGCACCGAGGTGTTCAGTACGTGACCCCGCGTGGTCCGCGCAAACCGGCCAGAAATAACTATACTCACGCTCCCTCCAGCCTACGACAATGGCACCTCCGCCCTTTTGCTGCTCCTTGCCGGGACCGTTCCGGTCATGTTTCGCGGCACTGTGTATCGGTTCCCGCTGGCGGTGTGGGTGCCGCACGCGTATCCCCACGAGTCGCCCATCGTGTTCGTGACGCCGACTCAAGACATGTTGGTCCGTCCCGGGCAGCACGTCGCCGCAGACGGGAGGGTCTACCATCCATACCTAGCGCAGTGGGCGAAGTATTGGGACGTAGGTGCACGCCGAGCGTGGGTTCCGGAACGCGCTAAGACCCGTCCAGAAATCTTCGGTGCTCGACTTCCTCGCCGTCCTCCGCGGCGTGTTCTCCAAGGAGCCGCCGGTCCGCTCAGCGCAGCAAGGCTATTCGCCCCCGCAGCCAGCTCCACAACCTCCGCCCGTACCACCGCCTCCTGAAGAGTGGCGGCGATCCCAGTTACCCTCGCAAGAGACTTCGCCGAGTCCCGCGCAAGTGCGCCAACCTCCTCAACCTCCTCAACCACCTCCTAAACCACCGAAGCCACACGAGGCGACCGCAAGTCCCGGACCACAGCAAGAACCGCAACAGCCTTCCGTGCCGCTACCTCCTCCCCTACCACCGCTTCCACCCGATGCTGCTGCTCGGTATGCCAACACCCACGGCTCCGGGAACCAACCGCTTCAACCGCAGTTTCATGCTCACCCGGGCGACTTTGGAGGGCAACACGGGGCTGCGCCCATTCCTCCGCATCCATCGGCCACTCACCAGGTTCAGCCGCCTCTAGAGGCCCGGAATCGCGGATTTGACTTCCCCGTAAGCCCCCATCTCCCCCCTCCCTAAAGCCCAGTCTCAACAGCTCTCTTATCTCCAAAATCAGCAGGGAGTGCCTATCGGAACTGGTTATGTTGGCGCAGGTGCGGCTCCTCAACCACGGCCTGGGCCACCCCCTCCACCACCCGAGCAATCGCAGGTCCCACAATTTTCGTACTCCCAACAGTTTCAAACCTACCCTCCTCCGTATCAGCCTCCGCCTTCCACCCTTCAGCCTCCTCGCGAATCTATTCCTGACCTGCTCTCGTCGCCACTTGACGTCACGCTACCGAGCCAAGATCCCGCCAACGCACCTCCGCCAGCCCCCCCGATCCCGCCGAATCCGGAAAAGGATGCGCTCTTGAAAGCGATATCGCAGTCGCTCATCAACCAGCTACGTAAGGCGGTAGAAGAGCATGCTGCCGCGCTGCCGGCCCTCAACGCGCAAAATGCGGCGCTCCGTCAGGCGCACGCCCGCCTCGAAGGCGAGATGCGCGCGCTTCGCGCGCTCGACGAAGACCTAGCGTCCAACGAACGCGCGCTACATCAGAGCATTCATTCAGCCGACAGGGTGATTGCGGAGGCGGCACGTATGGAGCGGCCGGACGTGGATGCGGTTCTCGTCGCGCCGACGGTGGTGGCGAGCCAGCTGTATTCACTCGTGGCCGAAGAGAGGGCCGCCGCCGAGACGGCGTTTGTGCTCGCAAAGGCACTAGACCGGGGCCGTCTCAGCTGCGATGTTTTCGTTAGGCAGACGCGAGCAATTCACAGGGACGCGTTTTTGAAAAAGGCTTTGATAAAGAAGATTGCCAGAGGTATCGGATTAGAAGAGGGCAGATGAGAATTCGATCGGTCGAGATTGTAGGGGTCTAGCGCCCTCTTGGTAAGGTTGGGCGGCCGCTATAGGGGTAGGAACAACACACGGGAGCATCACAATACACTGAAAGAGTCACCCCGATTGCGAGTGATATTGCTATTCGACGTCAGGTATCCGGTGAATTTCATGCCGAACCTCGCGCGTCGAGGCGTCGGTTGGTATGCCGCCTCGATTCATCTCGTCATCCTGATGAGCTCCCTCAGCTCGCCCCCTTCAACCCACTCGCCGGAAGACGTGGTGGTGGCGCCGCCGCTCATTCCGCCGGGGCTAACGCCCCATCCCTCCCCAAGCTCGCCGACGACGCGAGCGGGCTGGCCGCCGACAACCGAAAAGGACGGCACGACCATGTTGGCGGGAACGATGGAGCCGGGCAAGATCTTGACGCAGTCCTTGACGATGACGCCGGCCTGCAGGATGCTGTTCTCGCCGATGTGCACGTGCGAGCCGATGCTGGCGGCGGAGACGGTCGAGCCGGGCCCTGGGCGCGCACAGGCGTCAGTTCAAACAAACGCCCGGATCGGCCCTCCACCACGCCATCTCCGGGAGCGCCTCACCGATGAAGACGTTGTCGCCGATGCGCAGCGGATAGTAGCTCACTTGGCCCCTGCTGATCCTGCTGGGCGGCTTGATGACGCAGCCCTGCGAGATGAAGGTGTACCTCCCGACGTTGATGGCCGTGGCGGGCGCCTTGGCGTCGGCGCCGTCGGTCCGCCGCTGCAGGTCGCCGCGGAGGTAGGCGTCGGCCTGGATCACCGTCTTGCCGCCGAGCGTGATGTTGGCCGTGCCTGTGATGTTGGCGCGCCGCGAGACCTTGTTGCCGGTGTCCTGCGAGCGAGCCTGTGTCAGCTGCCGTCCCGTCGCCGGTCGGCGCGTGGGGCCGTACCGTCTCGATGTACTCGCCCTTCTGGGCCTTTCGACCCCCGGCGCTCTGCCTGGACATGGCTCGGAATGCGGCCGGGAGGTGAGGTTGGGTGCGCGGAGGTCTGAGCCCGGCGATGCCGCGATAGACGCACGCGAGCCGCGGGCCGCGGCGTTCGGCAGCGGCCGAGGGCCCCGGGCGGCTGCCGCGGCTGGCGGCGCGCGGCGACCTGCAGCGGTGCACGAGCGGCCTGCAGCCCCCGGCCCTAGCGAAATGAAACACCCGCCGCGACCACGAGCACCCACAAGCTTCAACTCCACGGCCCAGCCAGCTGCCAGCCCCCTATCTGCCGCTCCGCTCTCCCTCTCCCCCTTTCCCTGCCCCCGTTGCACCTTGCGTCGCCCGCCACCCACCCCCTCGCAAGCCCTTTCCCAACCCCCACGCGGGCCGCCTCTTCCTCCCATCCGTCTTCCCATCATCCCCTACCACGTCTTCCCTGTCGATAATATCACCGCCCGCCCTCTCTCCAACCTCCTCCCCGTCGCTCTTCCTTTCTCGTGTTTTGCGGCCAGCCACAGTCTCCAATCGCACGTCCTCGAAGTTTCTGCCGCTCCGCCGACCGCGTGCCGTCTCTGCCTTCGCTTCCCTTAGCGCTTCACTTCCCGTCCAGACCAAGGCTCGCCACGCCGCCCCTGCAATCTTGCGAGCGAGTGACGCCCTTCGGCTTTCCACACCACTGAATTACTTCTTCTGGCAAGTGGGCAAGCTTTCCGTGCCATTCCGGATCTGATCCGCAAGCCGCGCGCAACTCCGTCCCCGCTCGCTCGCACCCCGCCGCGACCATGGGCGGCCAGATCTCCAAGATGATGAACAAGATCTTCGGATCAAAAGAAATGCGCCTCCTAATGCTGGGGCTGGATGCTGCGGGCAAGACAAGTATGAACGCTCCCCTCGTCACTCGTGGCCGGTCCGGCGCCTTCTAACTGTGTGCCACTCGCAGCCATCCTATACAAGCTCAAGCTCGATCAAGACGTCACCACCATCCCCACCGTCGGCTTCAACGTCGAGACTGTCACTTACAAGAACACCAAGTTCAACGTCTGGGATGTCGGAGGGCAGGACAAGATCAGGCCGCTCTGGAGACATTACTTCTCCGGCACCCAGGGCCTCATCTTCGTCGTCGACTCCAAGGACCGCGACCGCATTGACGAGGCTCGCACCGAGCTCGCCCGCATAATCCAGGACCGGGAGATGAAGGATGCGCTGCTGCTCGTCTTCGCCAACAAGCAGGATCTGTCGGACGGTAAGTCAACACCTCCACACTCGAGGTGGAAAGCGTGTTCCACTAACGCGTTTGCAGCCATGCGGCCCAACGAAATCAAGGAGAAGTTGCAGCTTGATCGCATCGCCAGGGATCATGTATGGAAGGTCGAGCCCAGTTGTGCGACCACCGGCGAAGGTATTTTTGAAGGCCTAGTACGTCTTTGGTCTCTTTGTTATCATGACGCTTGGGTGCTAACTATCCGCAGGCATGGCTCTCGAGCAACGTAAAACAGCCGTTGGCAAAGTAAATATTCTGCTTGTGGATCGCATCTCCCCCGTCTCTATGTTCCGTGTGATATACCCCCTCACTTGTTTTCAAAAGTCGATACTTTCTTTGCCTCGGTGCCTACCTTGGCAGCCTTAGCCCTTGGCGGAAACCGATCTTCATGGTATAGGAGGTCTTTGGCTGGTGTTGTTGATATTCTTGTACTCTGTCTTAATAGTCTTTTTGTTCATTGCGTGTTTGATACTCCTGCACTTGTTTCCCAGCAAGTGTGGGCTGAATGCTTGGGCAATGTTAGCGTGGAGTTCAAATTCCCTTTTGGTTTGGTCATTTTTCCCTGTACGGTAGATGGTCGTGATCATTTCATGCTTAACGCAGCGGCACCGGCCTTCGAGTGAAGATCACTTGGAAGATCAACGGGGTCTTTTCTGTCCGGCAAACAATACGACGGATTCTACGAAATGAGTTCTATTTCTCGTGCCGAGAACTATTGCCCCTCATCTTAGTCGATAAACTTGCTTAACTATAGTCATATGAAGAATTCACTAACTCACTCCTCAGTTTCCCCGCTTAAAACTTCAACATCTTCCAGACAACTCGGGCCCTATACCATCAAACACGCTGATATATATATATATTAGCTAATCCAATGGCATTTACAATTGCACCAGATACTCCAAAATATCAATTGTGCCTTGGTACCGCTTGCACGCTGCAACACTATCCTAATGCAGGGCACCACTTCGGACTGAAACTCAGGCTGTAAAACTTCCCCTAGTCGTCCCACAGGCCCATATAGGGACGCAGAATGTCTTCGGTCCAGTCCACTTGGCATATGAAACGAGCCCGTGCCATGAGATCGAAACGATTAAAGAGAATCGGCGCACCAGAAGTAGCGGCGTATCTCAGCCTCCTATCTTGGCCTTGGCCGTTTGGCTGCAGTTCGGGGGAAACCCGAGAGATATATGCAAATTAATACGAGGAACAGGATAGCAATCGGGATTGTCGATAGGTTCGGAATTCTAGGATTAGATGTTGGGGCCCTGCAGTGCAAACGAGATCCTACTACCGGCCCCCCTCGAGTGCGGCTGCCCACATTGGTACCTGACTCAATCACCTGCATCAGTGGTCCTGGGAGCCACTAACGCCGAAAATCGTCGGAAACCTGCGGAAGTGCAATCAGCATGAATTCGTTGTTGCAGCTGTTGCATCTCTCAATTTATTAGCCGTATGTGAAGTCGGGAGCTCACTTCCTCCGATGGTCCTATAGCATACGATCACGAAGTGCTGTAAATAGTACCTGAGCAAGTCGCTAGCATAGAATTCATGGATTTGTCGGCTTGAAATCTCTGAGAGCGCTGTTCTTCACCTGCACATGAGTTCTCATAAAAACAAGAAGTTTAGATGCCCGAGAAATAACTTTTTTTTTTCTAAACAACCATAGTGGGCGCGTCACGTCTTACTCTCTGGCGCCAACTCGCAGAAAGCTTTGAAGGACACAAACTCGTCGCTTGCGCTCTCCAAAGTACACTCTGCCGTTGCACCAACAAAATACACGTACCCTTCTTTCACCACCTCCTTCTTCGGTCCTACGCTAATCCATCCTTCACCTTTTGTGCAAATGATGATCGAGGGCCCTGCAACCGGCTCAAACACAGCCCTGCCGCCGACTCCGCGAAGGATGCTGTAGACGACAGCAAACTCCTCAATGGGAGGGTCGTAGAGCTCGAGAGATGAGCCGTTAGTGTAAGCCGTTGTATTCATTGTGGCGTGGGCGTAGGGTGTGGGAGGTAGCTTCTGCGCGTCGGGGGGAGCGTAATTGTAAGTGAGCATCGAGGTCAGCGTCGACACGTCCTTGAATTTAGGGGTGAATCCTGCGCGGACGACGTTGTCGGAAGACGCCATGCACTCGATGATGTCTGCAAATGGCGTCAGTTGTCGCGCTCCCGGCGATCCTCGGGCTTGGCAATCACTCACCACCGGAGATGTAAGCGTGGATGTCGTCAGCCTTTAGGAACATGGCCTCGCCCGGTTCTAGCTTGACGTAGTTCAGGAAGAAGAGAACAAAGAGGCCAATGTCGCCCGGGAACTGGCCGTTGAGCGTGTCCACTAGCTCCGCAAGCTCTCGCCCGCCACTCCCCTTGCTCTCGTACGCCGGCCCCCCGCCACCCGCAAACGACTCCGGGGAAGACTTGGCCGATTCGACAAGCTCAGCGGCGGCAGCCTCGATGTCATGGGGACGGCTGCTCATCAGGGATGAGAAGGCATTCTTGAGCACCTTTTTGTTCGCATCCACGTCGATGGCATTCTCGGAGGTGTGCTTGCCGGAAACAAGGGTCTCGAATGCCGTGGCGGCCCCCTCGCCCACGAGCTTCCTCAGCGGCGCTACAGCGGCGAGGAAGTGGGCGATCTCGTCCAGCGGCCGAAAGCCGCACAGGCCGGAAAAGGGGGTGATGGCAATGGTCATCTCAGGCTTGTGATTGTCGTCGGGGTAGTTCTTGGGGTCTCGGGCGTGCAGCTGCTCGGCAAGCTTCTTGTTGGGGTGGGCTTGGATGGAGAGCGCCTTGCTGATGGAAAGGACCTTGAAGAGGAAAGGCAGCTTGGCGCCATAGCGGTCGCGGACCTCGTGCGAGAGGAGCATGGCGTTGTCCTCGACCAGGTCCAGCAGAGTCCGCTGAGTCTCGACGTCGCGAGAAGGAAGCGAGGGGTGGGTGCCCATCCATAGCTAGAGCGACTGTCAGGGGCGCTGAGCCTATTCGAGCGTGGAGAGGCAACGAGTTGGGGACTCAGACCTCGGCGTACGGCTTTTCATCTTGGATGCTCAGGTCCGCAGACGGCGTAGCGGCCGCAAACTTGGCGGCGGCAGACTTCTTTCCAATCTTGCCTGCCCGCAATCAGAAGGCGTGTCGGCTAAGTTAGGCGGACGGGACGACATACCCCAGTCATAGCTATTGACGCCTTCAAGAGGTTAGTCGGGCCAGAAACGACTCAATTGCGGGTGAAGGGGCGGGAAACACGCACCGCACTGAAGGCGGATCAGAGGCACTTGCATGGCGGGAACGTGTCTGCCTGGACTTGTCGCTCGGGACGGGGCGGCGTGGACGGAGAGAGCGGGTTGAGGGTTTCCAGCAGCAGGTGGGCAGCGGGGGAGTGACGGCGTGATGGAGTCGCAGCTTGACCGCCAGGGTGGGGCAGGTTCCGCGAGAGCCAATGGGCGCTCGCTGCCGGGGGTGCGGCGGCCAACTCCTTGAGTCTCGAGCTCGCTCGGTTTCGGGCGACTGGGGCGGAAACCTGGAGGCGTCTGGGCTTTCGCGCGCGGCTACGAACTCAGCCTGTGTCCGGTCGCTCCCCATCGTGGCGGCGGTGGCTTCCATCGTATGGATGTGGCTCAGCCGCGGGGCTCCACCGCTGCGTACTACCTCTGCACGTCGGTTAGTAAGCTGTTAGCCCGTGGCTGAGCGTGGCGGTGGCTAGTGCCGCCAAGCTCGCTTCCGTCACGTGATTGCGGTCGCCCTCGAGCTCGAGCTCGAGCTTCACAACTCTACTCCATCGCGAAGCGCGAGTCCGCTCGCTTTTCCCCCGGCTGTTCTTTTCGTCGCGTCTTTTGTCCTTGGACGACTGCGCGTGGTGAGAATTGGCGCCTTGCACTTTTGCTTGGCCGAGGCGAAGGTACTGCTCACGGTCTACAAGTACTGGCTAGGTCACCGCGGTCCTCTGCGCTCCCACGAGCCGTCTTCGCCCGGTTGCAGACGCCTTCCGTCCGCGGTCGTTTCGGCATCATGGCGGCTCGCAACCGCCCGCGGGCAAGTCAAATGTCCGACGACGCCAGCGAAGAGAAAACCCTCTGGAACCATATTCGTACCGACGCGCGCAAGGTCGACGCGCTCGCCGTAAGAGCTTCCCTCTTTTCGTCGTCCGCCGGCCTCGGGACCCTGCTTTTCTTTTCTTCCGCCCTCTTATACCTACGACTGCCATGCCTTCCTTAAACGCTTCCCTTTTGTCGCCCTCCCGAACACCGTCCCTTCGGCCAGTGTCTGCCGCTCCCGGAGCATCTCGCAAGCCTATCCGAGCTCTTCAGGCCTTAGGAGAAAGAGAGCTGTGGCGCAAGCTTCGCGAGTCGGCCCGTCAAGCGGATGAGCTGGCTGTTTGACACCGTGTTCGCTGCCGGCTGGTGTACTACTAACGTCTCATCCTTACAGAACAAGAGCGATGAAATCACCAAGAAAATGGTTGAGCTCCTAGCTGCTCAGGACGCCGCTCACGGTAAATCTCCAACTTGTACTTGCACTTACTGGCACTCTCCACTGCGTCCGGTAGGGGCCGGGGTGGCCGCTAAAGAGTCATCGCGAGCGGCGCAGTCAGGGCTGACCGACTTAAGGTCGTGGAGAGACTCCCTCTGCCGAAATCGACGACGAAGTCGAGATGCTTGCCCGCGAGAATATGCGTCTCTGCAACGAGGTCCAGTCGCTCGTGGGCAGCGATCCTGGCTCAAACAATGTGTCCATCCTCTCCGGCCTCGAAGTCCTCTCCGCGCTGCGCGCTCCTTCCGAGGCCGAAAACCCCTCTTCTCGCGCCACCGCCGCAACCGGCAAATCTTCCCGCAACTTAAAGCGCAAGCTCGACGTGCCCACGCCCACTCCTTCGCATCGCGGATCCGCACTCGGAGACGACGATCGCGACTCTATTGCCGCGGAGAGCCCCGGTGGGCCGAGTCCGAAGCTCGCCCACCCGGCCGGCGCGGCCAGCCGCCTGATCAAAGGTGGAAGCAGGGCCGGTAGCGTGCCAGCTGGGCGCGAATCGAGTGTCAAGGCTGAGGAGGGTGAAGACAGTGCGGCGCCCTCCGCCAAAGGTTCGAGAAACCGTTCACCGTACTTTCTGCGCCACAAAAGGCGCTACCCTTTGCCTAGGTCTGGCAATGAGTAGTGCTTTACTGAATTTGGCCTTGGGTTTCGCATGCTCTCCTCTCAACCAGTTGAGATGCCACCCAAGCCTTTTAACCAAGGGAGCTCCGCTGCCGTACGACTCTGCACGGCTCCGTTTTTCTTTTGCTTAGGTCGATAGACTTAACAGATTTCCCACCGCGGGCTCCTGCGCCCTCTGGTTGTTTACGTTATTTCTTTCTTGAAACCACCGCCATCCCGTCCACTGACTTCTGGGCCTCAGCCTCCACCGCATCACGTCAACCGCTCCAAGTCGGTGTTGAAGTGTTCTACCGCAACAAAACCAAGGCCGTTGAAGGCGAGGGTATCCTATGCAGCATCACCAACGTGATCGGGGAGGGCAAGCAGCGCCGCTATGAAATAAAAGACTCGGATCCAGAGCCTCCCACACCACCGGTGCCATATCGTGCTTCTGTCTCCCATCTCGTTGCCATCCCCCCCACCAACTCCGGTTTGGTGGAACTGCCGCCAAAGAAGCAAGTCCTAGCCCTCTACCCTGGCACAACAACGTTTTACAAGGCTGAGGTTGTGGCCCCAAAGTCTGGCGCGCAGGTATCCGGAGTTGCCGGCGGGCCTGGTAGCGGCTTAGGCGGGCCGCTTGGTGACCTAGAAGATGGGTACGTGAGGTTACGATTCGAAGGTGAGGAAGAGGCGGAGCGTGAGATGGATGTTGAGAGGCGATATGTCTTGCCAGAAGGTGGAAAGTAGGGTTGCTTGCCTTGTCTTCTCGGTTGCTATCGGCGTGATTGAATGTAAACACTGGTAAGCCAATCATTGGGTCGCCAATACACGGACTCAATCCTTTTGATTTTGGGAAGCTCCACATATGAAAGTGGGAACTGCTAACGCGGAAGTTTGTTTTCCTAGCGAGAAGTGGAAGCGATTTTCCCTCCAGTTGGATACAGTCGAGCCCATCGACATACTAGTTCTCATATTCCTCCGCGAACAGTGTCCTACTCGTAGGTCCCCCTGGCGTTGGAACAGTCGGGATGAGCACCTGTAAAATTTTATTCCTTGTTTCCAGAGGGACAAGACACGTTTTCCCGAGATATCTGGACTTATATTCTTACAATCACGCCCTATGAATCATGGCACTAATCAAGAGTTTCTCATTCTCGCCTTCTGTTTGGACTGTAACGGAACCTAGGTACTCAAACCCCATGTACGCGTACAATTTCTGTCCCCCTGGACTGCTGAACGGAGTGGCAGGGACTTTGAGATCCTTGGAAATGTCCATCCCCCATTGGCGCAGCTTCGCGCCCGCGCTGTGCCGCTGACAGTCTCGGTGGATAGTTAAGACTAGCAGGTGCACTTGCCGGTCGCCCAACTCTCCGAAATACATCTTTTTCCCTTCGGTGAGGCGTTGCAAAATGCCTTCATATGTTTCTCGTTTGCATCAGGCCGATCGTCGGTAGGCGACTCTGTAGCAACCACCAAAATTTTCAGAATTCCGACAATGGAGTATAATAATCCGAGGGCAGCACATACCCGCTTCTAGAAATATTTCCGAATGCCTGAATTCCGAAGCTGCGAGAGCAATGGGTTTCTCAACCGCTATTCCACCTTCAATCTTCTTGACAACCAGGTTGATGACGACAGCATCGTCTAGCATAAGGGACTCGAAGAATCAGCGAGTATGCGCAAAGTGCTCTTTCAGATACTGCTTACAGAGTGGGAACCTGTAGTCCTACTGGGGAGAAGAAGGGAGAGCGGCAGACGTAATCTGTCAGGGCATCTAGATCGTCCGCGGTGGCCAGACGAAGATTAGTATTATGACCAGTTCTTGCGGTTGTCATTGCCAACAATCGCTCAACACGTCTCGTCGACTTAGAGCTTTGCGAAGACCAGTCACTCGCCGTGTCAGCTCTGGAAAAATTGGCGGCTACGACTATCCAACAGACATGAGTAGGCGACCACTGGCCGGGAAGTCGCCGAAGTCGGCGCATTACCACTTTTGGACATAGTGCGGTGGACCACGTGGAAAATTCCAAGCAGTTGCCTTCTCGGACCTAGCGTGGGTCGAGCTTGCAGCCTCTTCGCGAAGGCAGCTAGTGAAGTGCAACATCGATCTCGCATGCTCCACAGTCCGAGCCATTGACGAGATGAACGGCCGTCTGGAGTTGAGTCCATGCAGTGACCGGGTGGTTGGTCCTGCTGGCAACCCCTGCTCTCTGCCGCCATCCCGCGCGGAGCCAAGCGCATGGCACCCCACGTCGGTTGCATGCAAGTCAATCACGTCGGCCAATCACTTGTCACTGCCTTTTCAAAAAGCAGTCCGTATCGGGCCTCGTACAGTAGGGCGGCTCTCTATTCCGGCATAACGCTTGCTGCTGTGCCGCGGTGGCCCTGTGCTTCCGCCATATATCCGACTCCTTCCCCGGTGTACGGCTAGTTCGCACGAAGCGGCCCCGGCTCCACCCCCAAGGTACCCTCATGGCCACCGCGTCATCCTCTACGCCCCAGGCGCGGTCGCGAGACACTTCTGACCCGCACGCGCTCGACATTCAGGATGCCGCCCAGCAAGCCGAAACCGCCATTGAGCCCGCGACCGATGGCGATTCGAGCTACGAGACCGATTCGGTGGCCGGAGGATCGGAAATGACTTCTCTGAGTTCGTCGGTGCGCGACTACACATTTGAAAACGGGCGCCGGTACCACCGCTTCCGCGAAGGGGCGTATAATTTTCCCAACGACGACGCCGAACAGGATCGCGAGGATATGAAGCATGCTCTCGTTGTCGCGGCGTGCGGTGATAAGTTGGCGTTTGCTCCCATTGGTAACAAACCGCAGCGGATAATAGATTTGGGAACTGGAACTGGAATTTGGTGCATCGAAGGTGTGTCGTTTGCCCAAACGTCGCCCATCAAGCGATTGCAAACGTCTTCTCACTTGCTCATCACGTACTGCTACACTGCCATTCAGTTGGCGATCAGTATCCCTCAGCCCAGGTGGTTGGAATCGACCTTTCGCCAATTCAACCTGTCTGGGTACCTCCGAACGTTCAGTTCCTGGTTGACGACGCCGAGAGTCCGTGGACATTTCCAAACGATTACTTCGACCTTGTGCACTGCCGGCACATGGTGCAGGCATTCAAGGACTATTCCAAAGCTCTTTCCACGGCGTACAAGTATGGAATGATTTTGTAAACTAATGTCGCAGCGACACGCCATACTCTCTCCGCTGACCGTGTGTCTGCGCAGGCACATCAAGCCCGGCGGCTGGGTAGAGCTCCAAGAGTTAATTTACGCGCCCAAGTGCGACGACGGCACTATGCCTGACGACTATGTGCTCAAAATATTCCTTGACAACGTTAAAGAAGGGCTTACCCGGCTGGGACCTGACATGTACGCCACTGCCAAACTGCCCGGGAAGGTGAAGGACGCCGGGTTTGTCAACATCACCGATCGCGTCGTGAAGCTACCGGTGGGGCCCTGGGCGAAAAATAAGACCTTGAAAAAGGTCGGCTTATACCTATACGCCGGTATTATGGATGGCCTCCAGGCCATTGCCATGGGCCCGATGACGAGAGGTCTTGGGAAGACGCCTGTAGAAGTGGAGCTGTTTTTGAAAGAAGTTCGAGAAGGCATGAAAGATTCCAAAGTCCATTCATACTTTGACATGCATATTATCTACGGCCAGAAACCTGAGTAGTTGCGGTTCCACAGTTTCAAAGCGCTTTGTCCCAGTTTTCTGTCCCGTGTTGACATAATTTTGAGAAAGCTTCGCAGTGACGTTACGATATTGGAAGCGTAATCCATTAAAGTATTACGTCATTCAACATCTCACGCCACGCACTGAGGTTTAAGTCAGCTTGGTGAATTTGGGGATTCTAAGCCTCACTCAGTGTTAGAGCCGAAATATTCGAGGGCAACACTGTATGGATATCATACACTGGCTATTGGCACCACCACCACAAACTTACTCAATCCGTCTTGTCTAATACCCGAAGTCCATACGCAAGAGAGGGGCAATATTACCAGTTTGACGGAGGCCATGGCAGATCTAGATAATCGCCTCACCCTCTGTAGCAATCGCGGGCCCCTCGCAGGCAATGGCATGAATGAGCCCATACAACTGAGGCTGCCAAATCTTGTGTAGAGCACAATGCTCTGCTCAAAAGTAGGGCCTGGATCTCTGACCTGTGACATGCTGCAATTTGTCGGAGCCTTCTCCACACGTTTAATCGCGCGCCTAGTAGCCGTGGGACCGTCCCTACGTCTCACATTTGACTCGACCAGCGAAATTTAAGGATACCAGCAATCGCATGAGCAACATCGTTCCACGCTTACCTCACGCCAGTGCGCATTTGATCTGTGGGTTCAACGGTTGTACGAACTTATGCCTAGCTGCGTTCATCATGCACCCCATTGCGGCGTCTCGTTTCGATCTCTTGCATAAAGTCGCAAAACCCGAAGAAAGCAAGTTTTATTTTCCGTCCAATGCCAGAATGTGCTAGATATAGATTTTTACAATGATGCAGGGTTTATTAAATTGCATCATACTAAGAAAGGTGACAAGAATGCTAGTTCACAATACAAAAGGCCGCAGGCGTCGGTCCTTTTCAATGCGTCCGCCAAGTACTCTACGCTATATCCCCGATGTACCTCCTTTTCTCACGTGGAGTAAAGCTTCAGTTTAAGACCGCGCGAAGCGGAAAAGCTTCCTCTCCTTCTTGGCCGAAACTCCCAGAGCGTCGTTGAACAAGTCAACGATGGTGTCGTCGCGGAGGCCGGACGCCTCAACGTCAGCTTGGGCAGCAAGGCACGCATCGACGCCGGCCTGGTTGGCCTCGCACACGTTGACGAGCTGGTCACAAACCCGGTTGCAGATGATGTTAGGGTTGAGAGCCTCCTGTTGGCCCTCAGAGATGAGCGGATCCACAGCCTGGAAGGTGAACTCGTCGGCAGGACGACCGTTCAGGCCACCAGCGCGGAAAATGGCCGGGTTGCAGACGCCAAAGTTGGCACCAGCGGCCACATCAGCCTCCGCGTCATCGGCAGCCGCATCATCAGCCTCCGCGTCATCGGCAGCCGCATCATCGGCCTCAGCATCGTCGGCCTCGGCGTCTTCGGCCTCGGCATCGTCTTCAGCATCGGCGGCCGCCTCGGCATCATCAGCTTCAGCGACAACTACGTCCTCGCAATCAGCGGCTACGATTTTCGTAAGTAATTCGTCTTCGAGTATGTTATGCATTGTATTCCTAGCTACCGAGCTATAAACCGTCAAGTGCGATAGGCAGAGCAGAGGGAAAGTATACAGGCTAGTCTTGCAATTCCAGTTCTTGTAAACATGCCCTCTGATTGGAGCACGAGGCTCTGTCAGTATCGAATCCGACCAGGGGTGCAAGTACCCACGAGCCAGAGAGGAACTAACAACTCAATCAAGGGGTGGCCCACAATAATAGAAACGCAGAGCCAGTCCTCCGATCCCCCTGGTAGACGTATCGAATACTTGATCGAGTGTATGCTGGCAGCTGTCATTACTCGTGGGCGTAACTACTTACGGGCGTCGGCCGCCGCGCCAGCCTGATCTTCAGTAGCACCGTCCAGGGTCTCGGCAATAAAGTTGTCGAAGCCGTTGGCAATGAGGAGATCGGCAACGGACAAGCCATCAGCATCGAGAGGCGCATCGGCAGTCTGAGCGCTCAGCTCAATGGCTATATCTGCGCCATCAACACCAGGGTCAATCAGAGGAGTGATGCCCTTGAGGAGGGGGTTGGCCGGGAGGTCGATTTCGGCGCAGACAGTCCTAGGTGTGCATTGTTAGAAGCAGATACAACAGACGAGAAGAGATAAGGCGAGCTTTACGGTTGGTCGGCCTCGAAGTTGTTGAAGTTCTTCTCAGCTGCTACCAAGCCAATGGCAGCAGCGACGGCATCGGCGCCTTCGCCGAGCTGGGCGAGGATGTCATCGGCGCGCACGAGCTTGTCGCAGGCGTTGGCACCACCGAGGAGGTCGCTGATCGCTTCACCAGCGATAGTCGCGGCGAGGCCAGCGCCGCCATCATCAATAGCAGAGATGGCGTCGATGGGAATGTTTTCCTGGCCGAAACGAGCGTCGGCATAGGCAAAGAGAACGGCAAGAGCAATGGCCTTGTACATTTTGAATGATTTAGTTGTTTGAAGAGTGAAAATGAGTGGATATTTACACCAAAGTGAAGTGAAAGAAGGGGTGAGAGACTAGCTCTTGGAGAGAAAGGAACCGCACTGCGGGAATGAAGCTGAAGAGAACGAAAGAGCAGACCGCACCGTGAATGAATGTGGAATGGGGAGAGAAGCGAGAGCGACGGATACAAACAGGCCATTATATACGGGCGTGGCTACATTGCACAGGGCGAGCTAGCAGGTTTCGAAGAGTCACGATGAAGTGCAGTGTGCCCGCACCACCACAGCCAAGACGAAGGGATAGAGTTTAGCCAGCAGGGCCTGGCAGATGACGATTCATGCGGCGGTTCTGGACGCGCCAACGAAGAGCCGCGCCGGGGCGCGGCGAGAGAAGGTTATTACCCAAAGCTATTACCAAGGTGGTTGAAGTACCAGCCTCAGGCAGCGGGCTGCGGCGACAGAGCGGGCTTGGCGCCGTCCAGCTGGCGGCGAGACTCTCGCCGGCGGCGAGACTCGCGACGTCTGAGGTCGCCTCCCCGGCCCTTGACCCCAGTTTCATCTCGCCTCGCATCCTAGTCACCTTCCCCACAACGCCACCAAACACCGTCTTGGCCGCGGCGAGCGCCAACCATCCGTTCAATTCAATGCGCCTCCGCCCAAGCCCTTGGTCGCCTGCAACGCGCCCGGAGGTGCCCGGCGGTGCCCCGTACTTCAATAAACGCCTGAACAGTGCGCCTTTGAATTCCATCACGCATGTCACAACCCGGCCGCAGAATCCCCATATTCAAGCTTCTATTAAGACCGCAAGAGTGAGAGAGTACCTGTCAATGCTCCAAAGGCTTGCGAGCGCGGGCCCCTTGGCTTGGCGCCGCGCGCCGCGCAAAGTGAAAAAGGCTATACACTACTGCGACAAATGGTCGCCTTCCCGTTGCCACCGCTAGGCGCGCGCACACGAGAAACAAGTCGATACTAAGGAAGACACCAAGAAGAGCACGGGCTTCTATCCGTGTCTCATGATACAGCCGGAAAGAAAAAGCAGGGCCGTCGACCCGTCCGAAACAGGGGTAAAGAAAAATTCATGTGCTATGACGATGCTCTCTAAGTCCGATCCAGCTTCCGCCTCAGGTTCCGCGTCCGCTTCAGAAGTTTCTTGTACTTGTGCTTTTTCATCTTCATCTTCCGCTGGCGTTTCACGCTGATCGCCATGTACTCTCCGGCCTGGTTTCGCTGATCCAGCCACTTCTGCTGACGGATACGCATGCGGTTCAAAAAAGGCTGTCGGATCTGCACCTTTTGAACACCCGGCTCAACGACATTTTGCTCGCCCTTGTGAAGCCTTTTCATGGGAGACGGCTCAGCGACGACTGTCACCCTCCCGTCAGGATACCGAGACTCTGTGAAAACGATGGTCGTGCTATAAGTCTTCTTGGTCGGCCTACCGCCACCACGGATAGTCCTCGATCTCGGGACGGGTGGTGCCTGGAACGGCTGACCGTGAGCAGTAACGTCGTGGATCTCCGGTGATGGCGCTTGGCCGTCGTCGCGGTTCCTGACGATTTCATTATGTTCGTCCTGGTCGGCCACAATCTGTACCGTAAGAGGACGTCGCTTCCTTCCTTTTCCAGGCGCCGGCCGACCTTGCATACCTTCCTCGAGGCTGGAGAGCGCCCCAGTTAGCGTCTCCAGCACCTCCCCGACGGATCTGCGTTGTGGCGATGGCGATGAGGACTCGAAGATGCGGTTAAAGCTCGCCTCCGTAGAAGATGGCGGTACTGACATAGTGATGGATATCGGTCTGTGCATCGAGAAGAAGGAAGAGAGGACGATGTCTGATTTGCCATGTAAGCAAGCACTAGTCGAATGCAACACTTCGTACGGGAGCCGTTGTTGCCGTATACGGGAGTGCCGTAGACAATGAACAAGCTGCATACCAGATGGGTCCACGTGTGATGTTGAAGGCACAGATGGAAGGTTTAACGTCGCCATCCCCGCTAACGGTTGGGCCTTTGCCGCTCTCTTGCGAGACGATGTTGACGGCTTGGCCGAAGAGTCGTCGGTGGCGCCATTCGCCGATGCGTTGCCGGCCGGCTGTTGGCCGGAGTTATCGCCGCGCGAGTTGCCTGGCGGGCATGCTTTTGACGAGGAATAGCGGCGCTGATGAGCCTTGCGCGAGAGAGGGCGGCGGGCGGCGGCTGACGCAGAAGCGCCGGTGCAAGCAGGTACGCGCGGCGCCCAGCTGCTCGGAGTCGTAATGGAGCCCGTTGAGCGCGCGACGCGGCCCAGAGACGACGAGAACATGGCCGGGCCCGGTCGTGAACGAAGAGAGGGGGGACAATGGAGCGTGGCGGTCGAGGTGAAAGAGGACCGCGACGGCGCCAGGTATGATGTAGGGTACGATGGAGGTTGGTGGTTGGCCCGGGCCAAGTGCTTGGGCGAGTGGCTCGGCATTTGCCGCGGTGCCGCCTTCGGATGTCACGCGCCGATCTGACCCGACCTTGGCCGGTTCAATGTCACGTGTAGTCGGCCAGGATGCGCCTACGGAAGCATTCAGTGGGAAGCTGTCAAAGCAGGCCGGATTGAAATGGGGTTACGCAGTACTCTGCAGTGGGCAATAATGTAAAACACAGTATAATCGCCAGAAGCCGGGCGTCGACTTGATTGTGAGCTGCGCTTTATTTTTCTGCCGTTCGTATCGCAAGGACGAACTCGGCATGCATGAATTTAAACAGCAGAAAAAAAAAAAACCTGAAAATGAGTATGTTCCAATGGTTGGCGGACTGGCACGCCAAAAGAAGAGAAAACCACCGCATGAAAGTTACTATGCGGGCGCTGGGTAATAAACACAATAGCCTGTAAGTACACGTTGCCGCCATTTCAAAAGCATTTCAAGCCGCCGTCTAACCAGTACAAATTGTGAAAGAGCAACTCGAGACTCCGAGTACGCCAATGACAAAGCCCGGTATCACAAAACAAGACCAGGCCCGCTTTCAATAAGTCGTTCAAACCTTCGTCTGCCCGTAACTGAACCCAGAAACCCCGCCACCTCATTAGGCGAGCCGTTTCGGAGTTCACAGGATTAGCTTGTTGATGTTCCGCTGCACAATCATATCCTGCACCGATTGCATGGTCTTCTTCAGCAAGTCGGTATCGGTCGCGTTCGTATAGTGGACATAGATCTCCTTTTTTGGATCCCGCACGAGGTTCTCAAACTTCTGCCTAAAGAACTGTTGACCGGCTTCGATATCGTTATCCTTGCCACGATAGTCGGGGAAGTGCTTTCGAATAGGACTCATGCCGCCTGACAGTTTCTCACGGAATAGATCGATCTTGTTCAAGAACAATATCAGGGCAGACCTTTCGAAGTACTTTGAGTTCGAAATGGACTCGAACAGCATCAACGCCTCATGCATTTGATTCTAAAACAGCTGTCAGTCCAGATTTAATCAAGCGCAAGAGACAAAACTTACGCCGCTCCGATCTTCAACAAGAGCATGGTCGTAACCGCTGATCGCAACCAGAAAGAGCACGACATGGACATTATCGAAGACGTGGATCCACTTCTTACGCTCGGAGCGTTGGCCGCCGACATCGAACATTCGGTACGTGAGATTTCCGAGCTCAAATACGGTCTCGCTGATACCGGTCGTCCGCAGGCGGGTACGAAGGATATCTTGGTCGGTCGGCAGGTAATCCTTTGTGAACAAGCGCTCAATATCCTGGAAGAAGCTGCGGTATGGTCAGCATACTGGAACAAAGATGTAGAGTGGAGACCACGCATACTAGGAGAGGTTATCGTGCAGCGCATATTCGTTGCCCTTGAGCATGGCCAGCTGCACGCCCTTGTCAGACCAAAGGCTATTGAAAGCGTGCAGGCAGTCCATCGGCATGGGATCATCCGGGCCAATGTCCGGGTCCGAAGCCAGCAACTCGGCGAACCTCTACGTCTTGGAGTCAGCAAGAAGGCGCAATCTCAAGGCTGCTATCCGAGTGATTAGAGGCAACCGTACAATATTATCCTCGTCCTCAAACTCCGTCTCTTGTTCCTGCATGGCGCTCATCAGGATTTGGAACGCGTTGACCAGATTGTTAAAGATGACGACACGCCATTGCTTCCTCTCGGATTTGTTGAACCCGCCAGCGTGGATAAGGCGCATCTGCTTCAGTACCGTGGATTTGCCGCTCTCGCCGGCACCTATAACCCGGTAAGCCACGAAGTCTGGCTGGCAAACGATTGTACGGCAGCTTACCTAGCAGCAAAAGCTTGACCTCCTTCTCAGCCTTCTTCCTGTCCAGCCGAATCACCTTCTCAATCTCCTCGTTCCTCCGCGCCTCAGCGTCTTCTGCTTTCTTTCCAAAACACATTATGCCGGGGGCCATGTGCGCTCGATGGACCGAAGTTGGTTGCAGAGGGATCGCAGCTCCAGCAGAGTGGAGAAGCCGGGCGGATTGAGGGGCGGGACAGAAGAAGTCCGGGTCACGGAAGAACTTTCCACAAAGAGTGCGCGTGCACGTCAGTTCCGGCCAACAAAGACTATCCGCCGCACCGATGGGTGTCGTGTCGTCCCCGCCCTTGCTCATCCACGGCCAATCACAACGCAACAAAGAAGGGATCCAGGGGCGGGACGAGGAGAATTCGAGAGAAAAATCCGCAAGGGAAATCTGCAAGGGCGAAAGAACGACTGGACCGGATTTCAGGACGCAACAGCACAGCACGCAAGGGCGTAGGTGGGCTCGGACGTCTCTGGAATGCTGGGTGCCCGGCGGGGACTCGCAGAGGGGATGGGGACGATGCTTGGCGCGGCTGGAGAGCAGCGGGAGATGGGAGCACACGCAGGTCTGGTCGAGATGGCGGCCTCGGCGAGGGACGACGCTGGTTGGATTGCGCGGCGGACAGCGTCACTCAGTCTTCGGCGGACGGGGATGGCGCGCGGGGGACCAGCAGCAGCGCGGCGGCGGGCGAGAGTTTGGGGAGCTCGGCGAGGGCGGAGCAGGGACCGGCAGGGGGAGGCAGCGAGGGGGATATACATGGACTGCAGGGCTCCGGGCTGGCACGACGGGATACATATGCGATGGAGGAGCAGGCGCAGGCGGGCCAGGCGCATTGGGGCAACGGGCGCTGAGGAAGCTGCTCCGTAGCGCAGCTAGCGTGCGATAAGGCGCCGGTGCGGGCGCCGCATTCAGCCAGACGCTGCCGTCCCGAGGCAGTGGGCGGCCTGTCTCACGAAGCCTGTCATCGGCCGCGCTGCGCCCATGGCCCGCGCTCGCCCGGGGCCGCGTCGCCGTCGCTCGCCGCCCCCGCGGCCGGGGTAACGCAGCGGCGCGCCGCCTGGGGTTCCCGGGTCCGCCGCCGCGCCCGCCCGCCCTCCCGCGCCGCCGATGCCGAGCCATCTGCGCGGGCGCCGTGCCTGTCGCCAGGTGCTGTACGGACCACCGTGCTCCGCACCGCATCCTCCCCTTCTCCACACGCTGCGAATGCGCACTACGTATGGATTCCCTGCCGTCCACGGTTGCGAACCCGCCGAACGAACACAGCTCGCCGTCTGAGTCCCGCTGTCCGGCTCGCCGCCAGTCCAACACAGTCCTCCTCCCTTGCGTCCTCCGCCCTAGCCCGCGCTAACAGAGGGCGGCCGAGCTGCGACACAGGGACTCCCTCCGTTCGCCTCCCACCGGACGCCATCGCATCGATAAATCCGCCCTCGCGCGCGGCCCGTGGCTTCGCGCACCGTGCCGGTAGCGCGATGCCATCACAAACACCGCCGGACGCACCTCGGCATTAGCCTGCGCGGCCGGTCCATCTAGGGCATCGAGGGGCGGAGGATCCGGGTCGGGTCGCGGGTGCCCACCCGCTTGGTCCATTCGCTTGCTAGCGAGCAAAGGACAAAAAAAAAGAAGCATCCAGGACGCCCCGACCCGCGATTCGCCCGCGGGCACTACCGGGGATGTGGCGCCTTGCGTCCCATTGGTGCACTCGATGATGAACCCTCGCCGATCCGCCGCGCCCACGAGCCTCCGTATCACGACCTAAATTGAACCTGCATGGCGACCGACGGACAGACGCTCTCCCAGGCTGGCGTCCGCATCGCCCCCACATTGAGCTCTGTCAGCGTACCTTCCTTTGTTATGGTTTTCGCCTACGGCGGCCATTCCAGCTCTTGAGGCAGCGCTGATGTTGTCCCCGTTCGGTTCTGCCCACGTTTGCTTCCCGCTCGTTCTGCTCATGACTCTGCGTCTACCGGGCGTTTAGCGTTGTGGACCAGCAACCCTCTCATCAGGGAATGCCCAAGTGCGCCACAACGACCGCCGTAGCGCGGACGCGGTTTAGGCCAGCGACAACGTGAAACCGCCCCTTTCCCAACGACGCCGCTCGCGTAAAGTTTCCCCATGCACGATGCACAAAAAAAAAAAAAGAAAAAAAAAGTGATACGGCGGCGTCGTCCTCTACCTTCTACGTATGCACTGCACATATTTATCTTACGTGCTCGAAGATACAAGGCAGTGGGGGTTCAAGAAATCTGCACTGAATTAGATCAAGATCTGAGCATTCCGCAGGCCGCGCGGGAGATCAACCTGATCGCCTTGAGATCCCCCGTCCGCTGCACATCACCTGGACGCCGGGTCTTTCCAGCGGGCCAAGGTGCATATAAAAAGTGCGGATCCACATTCGCAGCGTGCCACTACGTACTAGGTAGCTTATAGAATGTCAAGCATAGTAAGGTACTACAGGAAGCTTAAATACAAGTGCAGGCTGGGAATAAACTTCACTCCCATCTTTCCTAACACTTTCGTCGTTTGGTAATTCCAGTGCGTTCAACCCGACGTGGTGTCCAACACGACGTGGTGCCTAACTCGTAGATGTCTGCAACCGCAGCGCTTCAGCATTTGGAATTTTCGCGCTTTGGGTCAGGAAATCCCGCCGGGTGTGCGGTCTCGATAGCCTCCATGGCCGGCCAATGACATCACTCGATGGGCAGGCAGAGACTGCCGGACGGTACCTTCCTTAGGTAGTAGCAAGGTACGCTGGTCGCTTCCGGCCAAATTCACCACCACAAGCTCGCCACAAAGGCTGTCGCCCGCCACCTCAAGGCCTTCCTTCTCCAACTTCGCCTCCGCGTCACTACATCACCGGTTCCTTGCCTCTGCTTCTCGTTCCGTCAAGCATTCCGAAAAGCGCAAGCATCCGCTACCATCGTCGGACCATTTGTAGCGTTCCTAGCTCTCCCAAGCACAGCGGCTCGGAACTGCTACTCACGACGCCATAGCCTTTGCCCTCGCTTCTCATTCGGAAAGCGACGACTTCCTCCCTTGAGATCTTGGGGTTCTCCGCTCTCTCTAGTCGGATCTTTCATCTCTTTCCAAATTCGGACCTGCCCCCTCGAGCTCTTGTCGATCCCGAAACACCCTCCTCGCCACAACATCTCACAAGTTCTCTCACAAGTCTCTCCCTCCCCTAGTCAAAAAACAACTGCCTTGAATTCGAGCCAATCGCCGACGCTCCGCAGCAGCTTTTACTTTGCAACAGTCTTTAAGCTTCCAAAAATGCCTTATCGTCGCGTGAACGGCAACGCGATCCCCATGATTCCTGACTACATCTCTCCGAAACTCTGGGCCCAACACCTCCCCATCAGGCTTGGAGACGCCCATTGCGTCCTCCATTGGCAACGACACACCTGAAATGTGCTGCAAGTCTGTCGAGGAACTCCAGAAGGAGTATTACGAATGTCATGATCGCCTGAACAGTACATGGGTGCCCAAGATGGTGGGGGTGTTCCAGTATTTGGAAGAGATGCAAGAGCATGTCAAGAGTTATGTTATACTCCTCGAGTCACAGCCAGACTGCAGGAGCTCGCTATCAACGCCCCTAAGGATGCCCTGGTTGACGACAACAACATCTTCAATCACGTCGAGCGTGAATTATCCTCCTTCCAATGCTCTATGCAAGAGCAGAAACGTCTTCTACACGTCCAATATTCCGTAGGCCGTGCTGAAGAAGCCAACGAAGATGCTACGCTCTTCCGTCGCCATACGAGATTCACTGACGGAGGTGCCGATTTATGTCTAGCCGACACAGTGAAGCTTGCTCCAGCCCATGAACCCAACCCTCCAACCGAGAATTCGCAGTTCACGGTACTCATCTTAGGCCTTAAAGCACCGAAACATTCAGCCGTGCCATAGAGGGATGTCGTGGAGTCATCAAGCCGTCAAAAGATAAGGAAAACACGTCGTGCAACCAGACACTTAGAAAGACCCGCGAGATGGTCAAAGACATTCAGAAGGGCAATGCGGCCAAGAACAGTGAACTTGGTGAACTACGCACAATGGTCCTGCAGTTGCAGCTAGAGCTTGCGACCAAGACGAACAAAGAGTCCGCCGAAAACGTGCCATCGAAACAAGAGTCCGCCAAGTGTCGTAAAATGACCAAAAGCCTCGAGCGCTGAAGTTCACGGTAGGACAATTCGAGCAGCGCAACACTGCTTGCGAGAGGATGTGAAGGCATACTTAGCCCAGTTACGCTCTTGTGAGTCCAACAAATCCTCAAAGGACCCAAGCAGTATTAGCGGACATAATATTGTCTCGACGTGTCGAAACTCGGAGCTTGCCATCTCGAAGCTTGGGGCAGAGTTGGACAAGTCCAACTCCAAGACTATTTCGGCTTGAGTTGGCAACTCTACGTGGTCGTGCTCAGGGGCGGACCCAGTGTCTAGTACTCGGTGGCTCCTTCTGGGGAGGATAGACTGCCAACTTTAAGTTTGGCATTCAAGTGGAGATGGCTGTGCTGAGGACTTTTCACGCTCCGGAGGCATTCATGGGACAAATGATGTGATTTGAGTAGAATAGAAATTCTCTGCCTCTTGGCATATTGAAAGCGATTTTTCAACACGCTGCACTTTGTCAACAGTTTAATCTCGCCGAATTTTTGCTATAACCTTCACGACTCGAAGGGCGCCGGCTGGGGGGCATTTTACCAGTACTAGGGCGCATCGATTCTAGGAAGTGCTAGCTGCACTGAGCACCATATCCATGATTCATCGCCCTGGCTCAGAAGTGTACGTCCTTATAAAATTAGCCAACACAGATGATAAACACTCCAAATAATTTTTGGGGAGTTCTACTAAGCTCCGCATACCTCGAGCCACTCCAGGTCTAAAAATAGTTTTATGTTTCTACGGTATAATTCCGTGATAGTCATCTTAATCAACGTTGGGCGTGGCTGGCAATCAAAAGCTCGCGAAAGAATACATATTTGGCATGCAGTCGCCAAATCCCTCAACGTAATGACCCAACAATTTACTAACTGGGTGCGAAAATCGCGACGCCGACCATAAAGGTGCGCGCGGCTAAGTCCAGGGTCGGTGGATGGCCGGCAAAATTTCTCAGTATTCCGCAAAGAATAAAACCTGGGTCAAGATCGATGAATCGACGGCGGCGGTGCTCCGTATCTCACCTGGTGGCGCCGCTCCAGGCTCCCGAGGCTCCGCGCCCGAGCGAGGCACTAACTCGGGACCGCGGGACCGCGGTGGCGGTTGGCCGGAGTGGCCTGAGCCGTGGGCCGGCGGGCTACGGAGTACGCATGTACTACATAGCCCGCTAATGTATGTAGGTAGTGCTACTGAACCTGTGGGGCCCGAGAGGGACAGGGTCGAAACGAGAAAAATACGACGCGAAGCGCGCGTGTGTACGGAGCGCTGGTATCGTGACATCGTCTGGTGCCAAAATGCGTTGATGGCAAGTGCATCGAATCACGCGCTGCGAAGCATTCTCCCGGATCTGCAGACGCCCGGCGTTGATCTCGGCTGCTCCGGGCGGTGGGCACGACCAGCCGTGGAAATGAGCGCGTTCTCCTTCAAACGCCAGCAGACCCTCCGTGGTCCCTGATCGCCTGTGGAAAAGAGCGGGAAAGCCCGCCGATGCCGGCTGCTTCCGCCGACTAGAGCTTGTAAGCATCTGGCCTTGCGAGAAACAGAGCCTGATATGTCTTGCAGCCACATGCAAACTGGATGCGTCTAGAATTAACGTGGAGACTTAGGCGCGCCTGACACGGAACGCATGGTGCGAGGTCGACGGAGAGCCTCAGGCTGGAACTGTTCTGCCGGTATCCTACGCCCCTCCCCTCCAGCTAGTATTACCAATTGTGCACGTTTGAGGCGGTCAAGCAGTTCCTATCTCCTGGTGCTAGCTCTCTAGCTTGTTCTAACCCCTATACTAGGAGGTATATAGCGAGACAGCCCAGCCGAGCGGAGTGAAACTGTGGAACATTTTCCAGAGCTTGCGCCCTGTGCGGCTGAGGCGGCCAAGCGCCCACGCCACGATGCCGCACCATCACCATCGGTTTGGCCACGTCGGATGGGCGGTGGCGTGGTGCTCAGCATCGCGATTTATTTCTCTCTCTTTCTCTCTTTTTTCTTCTTTTCTTTTCTTTTCTTTTTTTTTTTTTTTCCCATATGTGACCTGCCCAGGTACTCAACGGTTGAAGACCCATATTCACGGGAATGGTTGGCTACGAACGGAGTACCAAATAGCGAAACTCTGGGTTAAAAGCTACTTACAGGGATAAGACAGCTTTAGAGAGAGGCATAATTTTAGGCTCTATCGATTAGCTTTCGGAACGGTCCGCCAGGCCTGGATTGGTAGGGCGCCATGATTTATTGGCCAGCTCGGGATTTTGTGAACCTGCGCCGAATCGCGGACTTTGCTGGTAACCTATGATTAAATAGGACTGATGGAACACACGACCGCTATCGCACCGGTGAAACCTACGAGAGCCCCATATCCCTTTTTTTAGTGAAGCCGCCGATTTGTCAAACACACGAATCTAGAACTTTACCAACGCTTCGAAACATGACATTCCCAGTTTCACCCGTAACCTTTCGGTTCCATGACTACCACGGAGTACGGAGTATGTGGTTGCTAAATAAGATTCATGGATAGTTGGAGACTCTTAGCCGAGCCGTGATGACTCCTTACCACAGACGCCCAAGTAGAAGCAGATCTAGGTCCTAAACGGAAAGCTCTGTCGGCCATACAACCTTGTGAAGAAACATATAAATTTTACTAGCCGTTGCACTGACAGCAGAAGAGTCGCTATTCACAGACCGCGGCGGTTCTCAATTCAAAGATGGAAGTTAGCTAGACAAAATGGCGCCTATCAATCTCCAAAGAATTTGTAGCTAAGAAAGATCCTATGGAATCCTGGTTGCACGTTGAAACTGGATGGCTATGTGCATGGTTCTAAGAAATGCAAGAATAGGTCCTTAAGCCGTCCTCCTGAATTGTGCGGTAAGAATGCTGTGTAGGCGACAAATGTGATACAACATGCCAAGAAGTCAAACAGCTTGGACCACGAATGTTAGCTTAGCCACTTAGTAAAGTATCTTGCCTATCTTTTGCAAGAAAAGTCTATGAATTTGATCTTCTGTACAGCCACGTGACTATGTGCTTGTGCTCCATTTGTCGAATTTTGACCGATTCGAAATATTCTAATTTAGGGTGTACAGGCTTGGAGAAGAGGGCGCTTGCGGTAGTATTGGATCTTTTAGGCTGTACTCAGCTTTGTGGTCCCGCATTTGCACGGTGAAGCCTAAATATTTGTTTGGAGATAGGGAATTGTGTGGTCAACTTTACGCCACTGCAGAACGTAAGGGCCACTAATATACACCTCAACTCTACAATTGCAAGCCCTGAGTAATGTGGCATGCCAGTACTTTACGAAAAGGGACTTTACCATAGTTTGTTTTGGCGTAGGTTTTTATTGCCTGGCTCTAGCTGTCCAATTCGATCGGTTGCATCATATAGAGCTCAAATGGCTGCGAGCATGATTACGGACTACACACCCACTACGTAGTAAGTCCACGATTTACGTAGTAGTCCCGATGGACGGAGGCCAGTACCAACAAAGTAATCACGAAGAGATTCCGAACCGAAGAGGCACGGAAAGTCTCTGCATCCAGCTGGGCGGTGCCGCTCCAAGCTGAACCTAGTAAGCCGAGCAGCAAATTTCAGACCGTCCGAAACGCCGCGCAAGGTGGGCGGCGATCGGGCAGCAGACCGGTAGACGATGATTCGAGAAGGATTCGACGGCAAGCACACAGCGCGAGCACGCTAAGCCTGCCAAGCTTTTAAGATCAGCGCGCTAGGGCGAGCTAAGCCTGGCGTCCCTTGTCAGCAGCGAAAGACGCTCTCGAAGCGCGGGGAGGGGTTCGCCGTCATTGTTGGTTCCTCCGGCCGCCAGGTTCGGGGAGGGTACGCAAATGAAGTCCGTGGCGGCCTTTCGCCAGTTGTGGCCCTACCGCTGAGCAAAGAAGCGCGGTGGTGGCCATTTCTGGCCCGTCCGGACGCCGAGTGTCTGGGGAGGCTTGCAGCCAAAACGGCTAGCGTCGCGGAATGGCTAGGTTCCGACGCACAAGTGTCTTGAGTCTAAATTTAAGCATGATCGCAGGCGGCATCCGACAACGCCGCCAGCCAGTCACGATGGCAGGCCGGGCGTGGCAGGTGGCCGGCAAACCCTTTCATACGACAGGCCCGGCACAAGGGTTGCTGCACGCTCCCGTAGCCGCATCGCAGCTTCGTCCGCTTTCCGGAAACTCGTACTTAAGCCGTGGCCACCGCCCCGCATCGGACCTCAATCGGCGGTGCTTAAGTCCGCTACCGATTCCGCCCATTCCTGGCCGTGGCCGCGCAACACTTCGTTTGCATAAATGGCCGCCTAGCAGAAACAGCCAATCCACTTGCCGCGTACCAGTTGCAGTCATCGCGCGCAGCTGCGTTGGAGATTTTGTTTCGTTATTTACCCCGTCGTCCTCGAGATTGTTTGTTGGCCGGATTTGACGCCGGACTAACCGTCTCTCGTCTCCCAGAATGAGCGACAGCGGAGAGCCGACGGCGGAAACGCCCTTGGTGGAGAATATGGCGGTGCCTGCTTTCATCGCTACCGCGGATAGAGGGGAAGTGAATGATCCGCTGCTTCCGGCGAGAAGGACATTCTCAATGCGTGAGATCTGCCAGCTGTCTTTGGTAAAAACATCCACGGCGTTTTATGGTACTAACTCCCGGCCTCAGCCGCATTCACTCGAGCGAGGATCGATAAGCTCGGAAGGCATATGCCTCAGACCATAGCACATAGAGGCTACAAGTCAAAGTATCCCGAAAATACTATGGGCGCATTCGCCGGTGCCGCGGATATCGGAGCCCACGCTATTGAGACCGACATCCACCTATCTAGAGACGGGGTCGTAGTGCTTTCTCATGTAAGACGATGTGTACGGAATAGAACGGTATACGGAAGTGTAAAACTCATCACTTGCTTCGGCTAGGATGCCACCCTCAAACGATGCTTCGGCCAGCCTGGAAAAATCGTCGACTACGACTGGGAATACCTTGGCACCCTTCGCACTGCCAAGGAGCCTCACCTACCTATGCCTAGGCTCCTTGATCTTTTGAAATATCTTGCTAGGCCGGAGAACAAACATCTCTGGGTTCTGCTTGATATCAAGGTAAGCTTGCTTGGTGCTGACAGGAGTGATCACAGCTTACGATATCGCCAGATTGATAACGACCCCGACGATGTCATGCGTCTGATCGCGGCAACCATTGCCCAAGTGCCGCCCGCGAAAGGTCGCCCCTGGGCAGAGCGCATCCTTCTCGGTTGTTGGGCGGCCAGCTACTTGCCCCTCTGCGACAAGTACCTGCCAGACTTCCCGATTACGTACATCGGCTACTCGCTCAGTTACGCGTCGCAGTTCTTCGTCACGCCTAACGTGTGCTTCAACATGTTGCAGGCAGTCTTGGTCGGGCCGTTCGGCGCCCGCTTTCTTCATCAGGCAAGGCGCCTCGGCCGGGCAGTGTACGCGTGGACCGTGAATAGCGAACTCCGGATGCGATGGTGTATCTGGCGAGAGCTGGACGGCGTTATTACTGACGACCCGAAGAAATTTCTCGACGTATGTGAGGGAGTCAAGAACGACCTGTGTGCCCCTTCCAAGCTAGCGTTGGATTGGAGCACGTTGTTCTACGTTGTGAGGGTACACCTTTTGTTGCTGGTTTTGGAATTACTTCTGAGATGGAAAGTTTTTGAGCTGGCAGCCCGAATCAAACGGACGGGGCGGGATAAGCCGAGTTCCATTGCAGCGTAGCATAACGGAGTAGATGGTTTCCGGGATGCATTTCGGCGGCGTTTTCTTGGTGGATCGTGTAAATAACGGCCGACTTCTGTGACAAGTGCTCCACGTGTATAAACCAAGAGCTCGATTGAAGCAAAGCGGTCAGGGAATGGTATGCCGTCGGGTCAGTCAAAATGAAGAATCGCTTGTCTGCTGTCGGACGGGCATGTCTTGGCGCGCCAAGACTTTCTGGACGCGGCCGCTCGCCTTCACGCGTCACGACACGCGCACAACCCCAACCCCGCGGCGCAACATTTCCACATCAACTCCAACAGCCAGCGAAGATGCCAAGGTAGGCGGGCGCCGAAAAAAAGAGTTTCTGGGCGATGTACTAACTGCGACTAGGGAAATAATAACTTTACAGGCCGGCCAGTGCGGCAACAGCGGTATGCGCCCTTCGACTTCTTTGTTCCCGACCATCTTCTGTGCCAAGCTACAGGCCGACCGGACAGATCTCCATGATCAATCTCTATATGTGTCTGACTGAGCGCATCTAGTTGGTAGCCAGTTTTGGCAGCAGCTATGCCAAGAACATGGGATTAGCCAGGACGGTAATCTCGAGGACTTCGCGACCGAGGGCGGCGACAGGAAAGACGTCTTTTTCTACCAGGTATGCAACCTAGCGTTGTTCGCAGGGCTGGCTCGCGTCTGATCAGGCGCTGGTGTTGATTTCCGACACAGTCGGACGATACTCGTTACATACCCCGCGCCATCCTCCTCGACCTGGAGCCTCGCGTGCTCAACGGCATCCAAACCGGGCCTTACAAGAACATATACAACCCAGAGAACTTCTACATACACCGGGACGGAACCGGCGCCGGAAACAATTGGGCGGCTGGCTATGCAACGGGGGAACAGGTGCACGAAGAGGTCATCGACATGATTGACCGGGAAGCGGATGGAAGTGATTCGCTCGAAGTACGGACCATGTAGCTACGTGGCACTAGGGACATATTTCTGATCCGTTTTAGGGCTTCATGCTTCTCCATTCCATTGCCGGTGGTACTGGGTCTGGTCTTGGAAGCTACTTGCTGGAGAGACTGAACGACAGGTTCCCGAAGAAGTTGATACAAACCTACTCGGTCTTTCCGGACACCCAAAATGCGGGAGACGTGGTCGTGCAGCCATACAACAGCTTGCTGGCCATGAGGAGGTTGACACAGAACGCAGACTCTGTGGTATGTGCGTTGCGTGGACGAATCATGGTGGTTAGACGTTGACACTACCTAGGTTGTCCTCGATAATGGCGCTCTGTCAAGGATTGCAGCAGACCGTCTGCACGTTCAAGAGCCTTCGTTCCAACAGACAAACCAATTAGTAAGTCACGACAGTGCGTACCATGCTAAAACCTACCCTAACCGGAGCTCTAGGTGTCAACGGTAATGTGTGCGAGTACAACGACACTCCGGTATCCGGGCTATATGCATAACGATCTCGTCGGCATTGTCGCTTCACTGATTCCAACACCGCGGTGTCATTTCCTTATGACGTCGTATACACCCTTTACGGGTGATAATGTCGAGCAGGCCAAGACCGTTCGCAAGACTACGGTGCTAGACGTGATGCGGCGATTGCTACAGCCGAAGAACCGCATGGTTTCAACCAATCCGAGCAAGAAGAGCTGCTATATCTCCATCCTTAATATCATCCAAGGGGAGGCCGAAGCTCAAGACGTAGGTGCTCATTCATCATTGTGCTTCCGGAATAGATGCTGAAACTCTTGCGACGCAGGTCCACAAATCTTTGCTCCGCATCCGCGAGCGTCGCCTTGCTACCTTCATCCCCTGGGGCCCGGCCTCGATCCAAGTAGCTCTCACGCGCAAGTCTCCCTACGTTTCATCATCGCACCGCGTGTCCGGCCTCATGCTTGCCAACCATACAGGCATCGCCACGCTGTTCAAGCGCATCACGTTTCAATACGACAGGTTGCGGAAGCGTAATGCTTTCCTAGAGCAATACAAGCGGGAGGCGCCTTTCTCGGACGGCCTGAGCGAGTTCGACGAGGCTCGGGCTGTGGTTCAGGATTTGATCCACGAATACGAGGATGCTGAAGAGGCAGATTATTTGACAAAGGATATGGACAAGGAAGATGGAGATGGTCAAGCGGCTGGTGGGGCGGCGGCGGCGTAGTAGACTTGCGGGTGAGTTGGTGTTGGCAGTATTGTTAATGCGGTACAGACCATGGCTTTCCACATATCCTGGGGTGTTTTGGCGCAAATACGGCCTTTATTGGTATAGCCCTAGTCGGTGTCTCCAAAGCCCGAGGTCGCTCGGAATGGCTCATGTATCATGGGTATTCCGGAAATGCTATGGTATGCTCGAATCTTGCGGAGAACTATTGAATTCAAAGTAGACCCAAAATATTTCTCCACTGTTGAAATATCGAGCGGCCAGTGCGTCAAGCTTCCCCGCATTTTGATTCTGCTCAAAGCCACCTAGTGAGCCGTTCCCGCCCTCGACAAACTTCTCCTAGTCCGTTTCCATCTAAAGGTGACTTATCTCGTACGGTAGGCAGTTCCCCACCGCTCGCTGAATTGCAGAAGAGTTCTTTCGGGCGAAGCGCCCAATCTAGAACGTGAATTGATTGCTAACGTCAGGGATTCCCCGCACAAAGCCATTTGTGACACTTTGGTGTTGGACGCCCAAGACTACTAGTGCACGCTCCCGCGGACGACCACTGCTGGTACTGCTGGGACTTTGGTTGCACCTCAAAACAGCACTCTCCCACAATCGATCACACCCTAGGTATGGTCTGCAGTGTTTATAAAGTGGGCTCTTGGCCGTAGAGCCCGTTGAGGGCAACCGGATTCAACATAAAAATCGTCTCATGGACTCCATCTAAGTCAGACGGTTATCAACAACAAGCACGTGCTTCCCGGAAGAGTTAACGATAAGTCAGGCCACGCGCCGTAGTTCCGATGGACTAACCCGTGCACGTGTGGTCGGGCTTAACTACGGCTCAGTATGCGGCGTAGCTTCTGCGGTCCGTCAATGACTCGGACCGTGGATCAGTTCGACTGCGCCATGGAACGGAGAATCCGGCGAGAGGTTGAGTCGAGACGAGCCGCACAGCAGCAAAAGTCGGACGGTTGTCTCCCGCTCTAGCTGCCCTGAAAAACATCGCCCCCAAATCCTCCGCAAGGCGCGGGGCTGTACTGCGTGCGTTCGAGACCATTACTCGTGTCGGCGGCCCGTGACGTCTGTTTATAGCACATTGTTTCCGGACCGGCTGCGGACCATGGGGCTTAGCGCCTTGCGTGTAGCGGGTACCCTTACGAGCCGTGCCGCAAATCCGCATAACATCGTCTCTTCGACCTGCGGAGCGACGCCGCGGCGAAGAGTGCGAGTTTGCGCGCCGGCTGCCGGCCTTGGCCCTTGGAACGTGGCTCGGCGGCTCGGCCGAATGGGCTCCGCAGCTGGCGCCCCTCATTGGTCCACAATTCTCCGCCTTGTTCCACCCGCCGCCAACTCACTGCCAGCCCTTGCGACGTTGGGCCAGCATTCTCCTGGCGGCCGCCCTGCGCGTCCGCACCTACATACGGCGAAGGCGTCTTCATTGGCCTCGCTTGCATGGCGACGGGCGCACGCTTACCACGCGTGGCTTGCTGGCTCCGATCCCTTGGCGTTCCGCTGCCACTCCCGGTTTCTTCTCCCTCGTTCGGCGCCGACCTGCACGCCGAATCGCGCCAGCCTTCCATTGCCACGGCTCGCCGGCCAGTGAAGGGCCGCCCCTGGCTGCTCCGGCCGCGGGCACTCCCTTGTCGGACCAAGGGACGGAACGGCCAGGTCCGGGACCTCCAGCCAAACGGCTCGCTCATGCCCCTGGCAACCGTGGGTCGCCGCCGTGGGAGAACCCAGCTAAACACAAAACACTCCATCCCCACGACGGTCCACGCTGAAGCGGGTCCCCATTCCTGCCCGGTCCTTCTCCTAACTGGCTGGCCCACAAACATGAGCGCCAGTCACACAGCCTGCGCCCATTCACGACGACGTCCTGCTGAGCAACCAAGCGGGCAGCTCCACCGGCCCGCTGCGGACGACGAATCCCACGTCCAGCCCCGCAGCCACCGTCGTGGCCATGGCGCTAAGGCTCCGCGGGGCTTGGTCACCGTTGCGGGTCACGGTGCTGGCCCTGCTGTGCGCGGATACTATGGTGCAACGCCATGTTGTGCTGGCCAGCACGACCCGTGGCCTGCTCGGACCGCAATTCATGGCAGGGCGGTGGCTACGGTGGCAGGACATGGAGTGGAACGGTCGCCCTGAGCCGTGGGAGACGCAAGAGCCACTGCGGGTGCGTTGAGTATAAGTTTCTGTAGCCCCCTCCTGTTCCTTTTGAGGATCTCGTACGCTCTTCGGCCTTGCGCACGACGATCATCACTGTCAGTCAACTGTCAGCTTGCACAAATTTCGAACCTCCTTATTGCCTTTGTATCATCTCTTGGGCCGATCATGCTACATCATCGCGGGCCACTGCTGCTCACACTATGCACTGCCCTGCAGGCCTTACCGGCGGCGGCGCGCACCGCTCAAGATTATTTCAGTCAAGTAGGCGATGCTATGGGAGTGCTCCAGAGGTGGTATGACTATGACACGTAAGATTGGCCCCTTGCTTTTCATGTTTGGACCCGTACTCTTTTATTTGAATTCAAAACTGACATAAATTATAGAGGCCTGTGGAACACTACTGGCTGGTGGAACAGCGCCAATCTGGTCACTATGCTAGCCGATGCCACAATTGCTGACTCTACTTTCGACAACACCACCTCGGAGATTTTCACCAACACATTTGAAAAGGCCCAAGAGACCAACTTAGAAGAAAATCGCATTGATATGGTGCGTCGCTGCGTAGCGCCCAACTGCCCCGGAAATGCGCCCGTCGTCGTCAGGCCACGAGGCTTTATCAACGGCTTCTTCGACGACGAAGGCTGGTGGGCGCTCGCCTGGATCCGCGTCTACGACCTGACGGGCCAGCAGCAATGGCTCGACGCCGCCAGCTTCATCTTCAACGACATGCTGTCGACGGGCTACAACGCGACCTGCGGCGGCATCTGGTGGGACCGGGACCACACGCAAAACGCGGCCATCGCCAACGAGCTGTTCCTCAGCGTGGCGGCGCACCTAGCGAACCGCAAGCCCAACGGTGACTTCTACCGCGGCTGGGCGGTGCGGCAGTGGGACTGGTTCCGCAACTCAGGCCTCATCAACGGGGCCGGCAACATCAACGACGGGCTAAACTTAGATACGTGCCGCAACAACAACGGCACCGTGTGGACGTACAACCAGGGTGTCATCCTAGGCGGGCTGGTCGAGCTGGCGGCCGCAACGGGCGACGACTCGCACATCACGACCGCGACGTCCATCGCGAGCGCCGCCATCGACACCCTCGCCGACGACAACGGCATCATCCACGACAAGTACGAGGACCACGCGGACTGGGAGGACGGCCACACTTTCAAGGGCGTCTTCGTGCGCAACCTGGCCGCGCTGCACGCCGCAACGGGTGACGCCGGCTTCAGCGACTTCCTAACCGCCAACGCCGACAGCGTCTGGGACGTCGCCCGGGACCGCGGCACGGGCGAGATCGGGCCTGTCTGGTCGTTGGGCGGGGGTGTGAAGAGCGCTGGGACGCAGGGTTCGGGGCTGGATGCGCTGGTTGCGGCGGGCGCGGTGAGCAGCGGGTGAAGCCGTCTGCTCGCAGAGGCGGGCTAATGCCACTATCTATGGAATTCTGGATGGAATGGGATTTTGTGGTAATTGCGAGCAACTCAGAGGCGCTGGATTGAAGACATGGTTGGATACTTGTGTATATTTTTCTGATTACACCATGTATATAGCGTTTGATGACTGATGATACCCAATTACATAGGTTCGTGTTTCTAGGCTGCGTTTTATTCGAGTTAGATGCTTGCCACGTGATGCGAACCCTCGTAAAGCTAAGAGTGATCTCACTTAATCAACGTCACTCCGAGTCATCCGCTGTTTTGAAGTGCTTCAGTTCAATTCACACAATAAAATGCGCGTAGTGCTGGAGAGCCAACCAAACCTTAAATGGTTCAGATTTTTGAATTGGTGGTGAAGCCTTCTTTGATATCCCAGATGCATGGTTGTTGAACACTAAAAGTATGGCTTTCTCTTGCAACATGATTTAGGCAGTAGCCCCCGAGTCTTGTTGTGTTGTTTCAGTGAAAGATTAGCGATCGATGCGTGGGAAATGCACAGGTAATTTGCCCAGCAGCCATCGAGTACGCTACAGAATAGTTCGACTTGAACTTCCTGGTTTCGCATATTTTATTTTAATCTCTAAGAACAGTATAAAGTTGCATGAAGGCCACTAGTACCTCCGGAAGATGCTCTACTACTATACCTATGTTCAAGATCGCCGGGGCGTGCTTGGCACAGTTGCGACGCTTGACTATCCGAGCATGACATCATTTACCTACTTTCTCTAAGTGGTTGGACTGCATCTATATTTGGGTTACACTATGGCAGTTATGGCAGTTCTGTTGACCATGACGCGAGTGGCGTTTCACGGAATGGGTGCGACCAGGGAAGCCGAGAAGTTGAATAGGGCAAGGTTGATGCGTCTTCTCAGCTGCACACGTCTAGCACGTGACTTCGGAGGCTGTCACCAAAGCGCGTTCTAGTTCAAGCATGACGCAAAACGCAGGAACCAGGAACAAACGCCAGAAGGCTGTCCAACGGATTGCTCGCGATCTCCAGGAACATTTTTGTTGACATGGACCTAGGTGAGTAGGTATTCGTGGCATGGCAGCAGTGGCTCGGGGCTGACGGAGACAGGCACAAGCTGCAGTCGGGCGGAGCGTAACCGTTTCAGGCTAGCGCATTGACGGGCGCGTGGATCGCTGCGCTACGTCTGAGGAAGATGAGTGAAGGCATTTTGCCTCAGGATGCGAGCAAGCAAGCCCTTTTCCTCACGGCAAGATGGGACTGGAGGAGCATGATTGCCCGCACCGAGCATCAAAGTGGACTGATTCCTCCCCAACCAAACCGCAGAGCTCAGCAAGGCAGTCGTATTAGGTCTAGCGGGTGCTGCAGATGACAGGCCTGAGCGAACGCACGTGGCGAGGATATTTTGATTTGAGCCGTTAGACCGGCCGACTGGTGGCGACTCTGCTTCTGCGGAGGCTTCGCAAGCGACTGAGAGGGACGATTGGTGACTACGGTATATACCTACGTAGGACCAGTTGACCGCGGAGAGGCAAAAGGAATGTGCCCCGCAGGCACTCCGTAGATGGCGAGAGCTCGAGCCAGAAGATCCGGGGCTGGAATGTTTTGCGACACGTTGGCGGGGCAGCTAGGCTCTTGGCCGGAACGGTCGCTGATGTTTGTTAGGACCTGGCGTGCTGCACTAGACGCAGGGCGCCGGGTCTACATAGGCAATAATGTCGCACGTGCTGCAGGCCGTTATATGAATCTATCCGTCTCCGTAGAGACGAGAGCGCGGCTGCTAAGCGCCCGTCGGGTCGGAGAAGGCGGAAAAACAGAAGGTGCGGAGTGTAATATAGTACTTCGTAACTGTGTGCAGAGGTCGTCGGTCGCGACCGGAGGCGTGGTCGTCACTTGACCAGCGCAGGTTTGAGGGTCACAGGCTGTTTCTCTGCTGGCGCGCGGCACCAGGGCGATCGAGGGCGGCGTGGGCTCGCGGGAGAGCGCCGCCGGGCGGCGAGAAGGTTCCAGGCCAGGGAAGGCGCAGCGGCGCGTGATTGGGCCGCCAACGGCGGGCCTTGGCAGGGACCTTCGAGCGGGAGCGCCTGCCCGCCGCCGGCGCCAGCAGGAGCCCCTCGATCCCTCGATTGCTCCTGCCCGGCCAGCGCTCTCTGCCTCCATTTCGTCTGGCCCAATCCCGTTGCGACCACGCCCTCCGGGAGGAAGGGGCGTGCAGACTGAGAGCAACGCGGCTGCCGCTCTGGCTGGCTTCGAGAACCTCCGTGCTTGTCCCGCCCCTTCCTTCTCCGCGAACATTTCGAACACTCGGTGCTGCGTTTCTCCCCTGGACCCTTCCCGAGTAAGGGTCTGCAGTCTTGAGACACTTGACGGGGCCGCGCCGGCGACCTCAACACTCCCGGATCGCGACACAGGGCGACGGCCGTTGTCTGCGGCTCCCAACACCTGCGCCGGGCCACGATTGTGCTGTCGCCGGACGGGAACCGGGACTCTCCTCGCCTCGGCGTGCGCTTGCAGGCACCTTTGGCACAGCGGGGCGAGAGGAAAGCGCAGGCCTGCCGTGCCTTCCCTCCATCGACGCCGCAGCAAGCTGGCTCCTCCGCCGGCAACCACGACTGCCCGCGCCGGCCAGCTTGTCCTCAGCCGTGCCTTCCTCTCCGGCAAGCGACCCGCGGAATATGCGTGCCCGGCCGGCGCGCCTCCCTTCATCGTCGCCATGACTTCGCCCGTCCTCTCCACCTCTCCCTCGTCCTCCTCGTCCTCCGCCTCCACAGTGCTTCCGCTCGTCGCGCCAGAGCATCCCGCCAACACCTCTGAACCGCACCCGTCGTGCAACCCTTCGGGCTCGAATTCTCCACCGAAGCCGGCACCGAACTCATTTGAGGACCACGAAACCGCCATCTCCGCGCCCGTGCCCACCACGCCCCTCCCCACTGAGCACATCACCGTCATGGCCGCTTCGACGGTCGACAGTGCGGCGGCAGAGCCTACGGAGCAACGTCAGGCTCGTCCGATGACTCCTCGGGCTTCCTCAGATCCGACCTCCGCCAGCACTGGCAGTAGCGGGAGTAGCGGCAGCGAGCTCGCGGTCTTCAGCTCACCTGCCACGTCTCCTTTGCAGCTCGGGGAGCCTCGCAACCGCTCTCCCTACTCTCGCAACGGACACTTCCGCTCGCACTCATCTTCTGGCGCTACGGGCGCTCCGCCCATGGCGCGCGCCAACTCGCTTCCGACCATGCCAACCTCGATGTCGCAGCTGAGCCTCTCCACCTCGCCATCTCCGTCCTTGATCGCTTCCTCCGACTCGCCCTTTATGCGCCCGGTTAGCCCGCTCCGCTCCCCCGCTCGTGTCGGTCGCAGCCCCTTCCGCACCAGCTTCGACGACTTGCCCGTTCCTGGTGGACCCGGAGGCCCTCCGAGTCGCGGCAGCGAGATCGGGAGCATCTCGGAGGAAGACGTCTTGGACTTGACACCTAAGCACCAAAAGCAGGCCGCCGAGCGCGGGTCGCTGCAAAATACGAGCTCGCTAAGCGCTTTGCCTTCGTTGCATCACAGCAACTCATTTCCTCGCCGCCGGCGCCCCGCCTCACCACTCCATCAGATGAGCAGCGCGTCTATTCCGGGCCAGCCGTCCCAGCAGCAGCAGCAAGCTTCTTCGACACACTCGTCACCCCTGCTCTCAGCCACCAGATTCAATGAGCCATTCCCGCACTACGCTGTGTCGCTATCGTCCACTTCGTCGGTTCCGTCGACGCCCACTTCGATGCGCTCGCGCAGCCCATCTATCTCCTCGCTCGAAACCATTCCGGACTCGCCGGATGCGGAGGAGGCTGCCATTGAGGCCGACCGCATCGCGCGCCTCAAGGCTGCGGCCGAGCACGAGAACTCTTCCTCGCGCAGCAACAGCCTGGAAGTGCCCTCCGGACGTGGCGGTGCCTTCGGGGGAGGCTTTGGTGGCAGGGACAAGAGGAAGCGCTGGAGCGTGTGCGGAGCTGAAAGGCGTGGTGACCTGGATTTGGAGACGATTTGGGAGGATTGATTGCAAGCAGTGCCGGCCGATGGGTTGGGTCTGCGAGAGATAAATTGAAGAGACTACCTATCAGATGACGGGACATTCCAAATGAGAGAGAGGCTTGCTGGAATTGTTGATCGCGGAAAAAATTCGAAGTCGGGGCATCGAGATCAATACCACACGTACATGGAGCATACTTTTCACGGTCTACACGCAACGCGGGCTACGAGACCAACGGCAGACCCCCAAGCTTTCTGTGGTGGCTTCTTATGGTGGTTTTCCATTGTCTTTCTGGTTTCTATTAAACGGCGTAATCAGTGAATCGGGTACGACGGCGTCCATAATGGCACACTAGGCGCATCGACATGGTCGAAATCTCTCTCTTTTCTTGCATTCGGCTTAAGCCTTCAAGGGGTTAATGTTTTACTAGTACTGGGTCCTTTTTCCCTTGATCGGCTCAGCCACCGCGAAACACTCAAGGGCGCGCCGCACTGGGTTGGATGGATGGATACTCGGATACCCTACTTCACCTTCGTACTCCGTTTCCTCTCACATACAAACCGCGGACTGTCGCGCTCGGCAATTTCAGAGAGGTGCTCACTGTGGGTGCGAGGCACGCTGATGGTGATGGTTAGGTATCCACTTTCCCCCTTTGCGATTTCCTTTTTCACTTTTATTGAGCAACGTAGACCCCAACTGCTGGGAAGCGTCTGTATGCATTGTGAGAGTGGATAGCATAAACTAGTTAGCTGCTCGTCTAGCATTCGAGCTCGTAACTGGTACATTTGCGGATGGCAGAGTCTGGAGATTGTTTGGGTTAGCGGGTGAGCTGGGACTGGCCGGGTACGGAGGGTGGGTGTAAACGGTCGAATATACCTGAGCCTGTGGTTAGGCACGCGCGTACCTCTACATACATAGGAGCAAAATGCTAGCACTTCGAGCAAGAGTCTTAGAGTGCTATAAACGTGCATATTCTTTCTCACAATGAGGAGGATTTGATGCCATACGTGGGGGAATTAGTTATGGTGTCTCTTACTAGCTGCGACAGGAAATGTCAACTACGGAAGTCTTCTACGCATTCTCATATCCGAGTACCAATCCCGACCCTAGACTCTAATTCTACACCCCGACCAGAACGCCAGATCGCGCAACGAAGCTTGAACCGACCCATAGAGCTACCGAAGCTGCCCAAACATTCGCACAATCATGGAAATACAGCCGTCTCAGAAAAAAAAAAAAAAGCTAAAACATGAAAAGGCCCAGAAGACCATGGCGATATGGAGCGCGTTACATCCGAAACTTCGCAATACATACCACTAGACCAAACCGATTTCAATCCTCACGCTCACTCCTCGGCGGCTCCCTACCCCACACCTCATCGACGCTCTTCTTCCCCTTGCTCTCGGGCACGCCCAGGGCGACGAAGACCCAAAACACGGCCGCCAGGGCCGCGAAGACGAAGTAGACCTTGCCGCCGAGGCGCTCGTTGGCGAGGGGGAAGAACTGGGCGACGACGAAGGTGGCGATCCAGTTGGCGGCGAGGGCCCAGCTCTGGGCGGCGCCGACGGCGGCGGGGCCGACGAGCTCCGAGGCGAGGATGAAGGGGACGGGCCCGAGGCCGAGGCCGAAGGAGGCGACGAAGGTGAGGACGGCGACGGCGGAGAGGGCGGGCACGTGGCGTAGGATGCCGGCGGCGAGGAGCAGCGACGAGATGCCCATGCCGGCGATGGAGGACAGCAGGCACGTCCTGCGGCCCCAGCGGTCGACGAGCGGCGAGCAGGCGAAGGTGACGACGACGTTGAGGGCCGACACGCCCAGGTTGAGCGCCGCCGACCGGGCCGACAGCAGCGACGTCAGCAGCGACACGCCGTACATGATGATGGAATTGATGCCGGTGAGCTGCTGAGCGAGCATGACGCCGACGACGGCGAGCACGGCGCGGCGCGAGGCCGGGTCGCGCAGCACGCCGATGATGGAGAGGTGCCTGCTCTCATGACGGCTCGGCGAGGGGGACTTGCCCAGCGACGGCGTGCGCGGCGCGGCGTCTCGCTCGTCGTGGGCCAGCAGCGTCTGCTCCTCGTCGCGCACCGTGGCCTCCGTCTCGTCCTCGGCATCGCTCTCGGCATCCCAGCTCGCAATCTCCTCCTCCACCTCGAAGTACTCGCCGCGAATCTTGTGCAGGTCCTTGACAGCGCGGGTCTTGCGCCCGGCGTGGGCGTTCCAGCGGGGGCTCTCGACACTAAGCACTAGGCCGACGGCCTGGGCAGCCCCGATGGCGCCCCCCGCCGCCAGGATGACGCGCCACAGGTTGCCCTTGCTCAGGAAGAAGCCGAGTAGCTGCGCGATCAGGATGCCGACGTTGACCATGACCTGGGTGAGGGAGCCGAAGAGGCCGCGCTCCTTGGGCGGCGCCACCTCGGAGATGTAGAGCGGGACGGCGACGAGGGCGGCGCCGGCGCCGACGCCGGACACGAAGCGGCCCAGGGCAAGCACGCCGATGTTGGGCGCCAGCGCCTCGAACACGGGGCCCAGCGTGAAGAAGATGGTCGTGAGGCGCATCGTGAGGAGGCGGCCGCGCTTGGCGGCGATGGGGCCGGCAGCGAGGGCGCCACTGAGCCCGCCCAGCGTGAAGATGGACCCGACAAGACCCCATTGGGTGGGGTCCATGGGGATGCACTGGGGAAGAGCGGAGGCGGTAGTGGCGGGGGCGGAGAGGGACGAGTGGATGGACTCGCGCTTGCATCTTATGACATCTTCGGGGGGGTTGAGCTCGGACTGGGCAGTGACAGTCAGCAGGCGGTGCGGCTTGAAGAGGGCAACACGGAGAGGAACGGATTCATACCAGATGGAAGCCGAACAGCAGCGGCCCGATGGTGGCGACGAAGAGGATGAAGATGAAGTAGCCCGTCAGGTCCTTGAGCCAGGTGCGCGGGTCCATGGTGTGGTGCTGGCGCAGGCGGCGCTTGGGCTCCTCCTCGGGCAGGGACGCGGGGATGGTGATGGTGTCGTACTGGCGCATTGTGTCCCGTGAGCAGGTATTTCTTTCCGCTTGCTTCTTCCTTCAACAGATCCCATGGGCAGGGTCGGGGCCAGACGCAGCCGGACAAGGGGGCATCTGAAGCACATATATAGCACGTACCGGAAGGCTCGGCGGCGCTCACGACGGCGGGCGCGTCGTCATTGAGCGGCGGTCGGCGGCGCAGCAAGGGGGTGGGGGAGGCGAGCTGCAGCGCGCTCGCGGCGCGGAGCGTGGGAGTCGAGGCGGCGGCCGTGAGAGGCTGTCGCGGGCGCGGGCTGGGGCGGCGGGCGTGGGTGTCGGAGGAGGCCGACGGTGGTGATGCGACGGGACGGCGGGGGCAGCGTGTGACGCGAGACGCGGCCCGCGCTGGGCCCGGGGCACGCGGCTCTGCCGACGCGGGCCTCCACCACCTCCAGCCTCGCCCGCACGCCGGCCGTCGGACTCGCGCGACGCGCTCCAGTCCGCGCCCGTCCACGGCCTGCCGCGATGGCATTCTGGCGACGATTTTCTCTGTCGCCCTCGAGCCGGCCGCCCGCCGACTGGGCCGTCCCCGAGCGCTTCCTGTCACGCCGGCACGTCACGGACACCACCCGCCGACCGTCCCGCGGCCACGTCCGCCGCCGCGGTGAGGCGCAATCTCTGCTTTTACTCGATTCTCCTACGTACAGCGCGCCTCAGGCCGCGGTCCCGGTTGCGGGCCGGCCATCTTTTATAGCCGCGCCGCGCCGCGCGCATGCAGCATCTCGTGAGCCGGCCTGCAGCCACGCGTCACGCACATGGCGGCCCGCGGCGCCCGATTGGCTCGGGCAGCCACGTAGCACTCCGTTATTCTTGTTGCCCCGTTGAAGGGCTGTTCCTTTTGGGCTGCGGCCCGCACCGTATTCGCCATGTTCCACCTTCTCCCTCGCGAGCGGTGCTGCTGGATCTGGTCCGGCAAGTCATCCGCGCTTGGCCGTCTGTCCACATGGCATCGAGCGCATCGGTTCAGTCGTGTGTTTCCGGCCGGTTTCTTTGGGTCTATAAGCCTTTTTTCCCCACACTCTCATCACGTACGACCATAGACTGTGGAATGCATCGGGTCCCGTCCGCTCCCCTGTAATTAAGCCACAGATCGCTGGACTAGTACTTCGGTGGGTGACCACGAGGGAATCCCCGGTGTTGTACGTTTTGCTTTTTTTCCGGGTCTGGTGTTCAAGAACGAAGCATGCGATATCACCGATAGCATCCAAGAAGTGAGGTAAGTTTGGATTTTGGTATGTCGATGCGTGGAAAGCCGCAACGGTTTCGGTCCTGCACTCCCTAGTTACCGAGCGGAATGATCACGACAATATCCTCCAACAACACGTTCTGGTGAGAACATTTTCCTTATTCGGTGCTTCTCATAATACATGTTGAATTTTTTGGTCCCCTTCGTTGTCGTACTCCATACAGTCCTTTTCGCGGACCACAATTGGTATATGCGCTTCCAGCGTCGTTCCAAGACCTAGCGCCCTTTTTCATGTTAAATGAAAAAGCATCTTACTCCACGCTCCGCCCTATGCCTAACAAAAAAAAAAAAAAAAAAAAAAAAAAAGCATAGCCAACACGACCGTTGCCAGATAGCCAAAATCACCACTCAAAATTCCGGAGGCGGCCTTTACGGCTCGCCGGGCCAGATCTCGTCAGCAATCTCTCTTACGAGCTTCAGTTTCTTCTCCATATCTTCGTGCGTAACCAAGTTACCAACAGCGTGGCTCGCGAATCCGCACTGCGGGCTGACGCCCAAGCGCTTGAGCGCATCCTCCTTGGAGCAGCCGGCGCCCTTGGCCACGACGCCCGCGGCCGAGTGCACGCGCGCCACCATCTCCTCCTTGTCCTCCATGGCCGGGAATTTGCTCGTTATGACGCCCAGCACGCAGTTCTTGTGCGCGGGCAAGTGCTCGAGAGGCTCGAAGCTGCCCGCTCGCGGCGTGTCGTACTCGAGGTAGTAGGTGGACACGTTGAGCTTGGTGAACAGGGTGCGCGCGATGCGGTCATAGCCGCCCTCGGAGAAGTGGCGCGAGCCGACGAAGTTGCCTGGACTCGGGGTAAGTACAATGTCGAAAATCGCGTTCCCGAACAAGGGGGAAATCGAGACTCACCTCGGCAGATGTGCAGGCCGATGTGCATGTCCTCGGGGGCCTTGGAAATGCACTCGTTGTAGAAGTCGACGTAGGCGAGGAAGAGGTCGTCGGACGTGCCACTGTTGAGCGGATCGGCTTTCCAGCCTTCGATCATCTTCTCGGAGCAGAAGTAGGCGAAGTTGGGGTCGTCGATCTGCACGTTGCGCAGGCCCGCCTTGTACAGGATGTCCAACTCGGTCTGGTACGCGACGGCGATGTCGTGGAAGTACTCCTTGTCGTTGGCGTACACGTCCTTCGGGTACGCCCTACCCTCGCGGTACCGCAGGTGGTACCAACAGGGGGCGGCCAAGGTCATCTTGATCTCCCCGTGGCGCTCCGACGGCGTCAGGGACTTGAGATACTCATACTGCCCGATGTAGGTGCTCTCGCCCGTGTGCCGGATCTTGCCCGTGCATACGATGCTCTCGCCGGGGATCTTGTCTTCCTCGAGGAAAGCTGCCATGTCCGGCACGTAGGTGCGGAAGATGTCGAGCGTCGGGTTCTTGATCTCCGTCATACCCTCGAGCCCGGGGAAGAAGGTGCCCCAGAACATGTGGCGGCTGGAGGTTATGGGTCAGTTCTCTTCACCGCTTTCGTATCTACTCTCACCGAATGCCATGGGATATGGTTGGGTATCTCCAGTTCAACAACCAAAGGAAGCTCTTAGAGAAATTGCGCTCACCGGTACTCGCCGTCAGTGATCGCCCTGTAGCCCCACTTGATCTGCTTGTCAACGATATCCTTGATGGCTTCATCCTCAATCCTCTGGAGCTCCGCGTCGCTCGCCTTGGGCCCGCCAAACTCTCCCCTAGCCTCGAGAAGCGGCTTCGGCCTCAGCAGAGAGCCGAGATGCTCGGCGCGGAATGGCGGGTTGCGGTGGGTAGTCATTGTTGTTTGAGATTTTACAGAACTTGGAATCGAGCAAGGTCGAAAGGATAGCTTTCGGGTCTTTTCAGCACCGCCGGATAACCAAAAGAACAGCCAACGGCCAACGTAGCAAACGGAACGACACGATCTAAAGCAATGGCTAAGCTGCCTTTAAGACCGAGCAAGTAGCACCTCGGCAATTCACGCGCAGAAGCTTGACAACCAGTGTTCCAGACTTTAAACAGAGACGGCGTCAAAAGGGGTTTGTGGGCCAAGCAGCAAGAGAAGGAAGACGTCACGGCCGGTAGAGCATCCCACTTTAAAGCTCTGCCGAAGAAGATGCAGCCTTTTTTTTTCTTTCTCTCCCCGCACTTCGGGCCGCCACCAGGGGGGGGCGGCACCTCTTATACTTAGATGCCGGACGGTGCGCGAATCCCCATTGCCCCGTGCTCTTCTCCGCCCTCGCCTGCAGACATTGCCGCTTTGTCTTGTCCGCACGAGCAGGGGCCCTAGTAGCAAAACTGCCCCCGGCCAGGGCCCGGCGCGGCCCTGGAACGAAAGGGGATGGCGGGGTCTGCGGCAAAGGCGGGCTGGCCGTCGAATGGCCGAGCGCCGCTCGTAACTGAGGCGGACGGACCGGGGCTGTGGATGACGGGTTTGGCGGGGCTGCCAGCCCTCACTAAACCTTCCCTACCAGCCTGCATGTGGGATCCCATTGCATTCTTGCCCATTGCATTCTTGCCCGCTGGCGCAGCGAGCCAAATTCGGCTGGACCGAGGGCGCAAGGGCGCCGTGTGCGAGTCGCAGAACGGCTGAATTGGACTGATCATGATTCTGCCCGGAGTTCAATGGCGGCTCCGGTGCTCACGGGTCTCGCAATCCCACGGCAAACAGGACCTACGTAGTAAGCCCACCCCACATGCAGGCAGTGAGAACTTTCAGACAGGACTGCGGAGTCCGAGCCCCGGACACATCAGGCCGACGGTTCCCTAAATGGCAAATCATGCCTGCCTCCACCTAAGTTTGCCTCGTGGGTCTAGGCATGATGCCAGTTGCCCCAGTGCCACCTCCAATCCCGCGTATGATGACAGGCGGGGCACGCGTGCCTTGGCATCGGCGCCCCGGACACCGCCGACCCACGCCCGGCGCAAACGGCGGGGCGCGCGCCGCAGACTTTGCAGAAATGGTGGGGATGCCTGGGCTTGCGGCTTGAAGGCGGCAGGCTCGCGGCGAATCACGGGAGCCGCGAGCAGAGATCGGCCGCCCGTCGCATGGTTTAGTAGCGTTTTGCAAGCCACCCGACCTGCGCCGACTCGCCTGCCGGCAGTTCCATGTGGCCCCGCGGCTGGCGGAAGCCGAGGGGCGCGGGCACGAGCGCGGAGTTGGGCAGAGGGGAGCACGTGCTGGCGCTGCACGTGCTGGCGCTGCACGTGCTGCAATCTTCACGTGCCGGGGTCGTGGTTTGGCGATGTTCGGACGCAATTGACAAGCATGACGCTGGACCATACTTCCGTCTTGGCCTGAGCTTGATGACCTCGACACGATCGAGGCCACGCCCAAAGATCACATCCGCCGCGGATGCCGGCGTGTTCAAATCCATCCCGGCTCGACGAAGTCGGTCATCATGGATATGTCAGAATTACTGCCATTGCTCTCCGCTCGAAGTAACGAACCACGGATGCCTCGTAGGAGTGAAGAGCGTAGTTCGAACAACGTGACCGTATATGTGCTGCGCGCTTGCTATTTCCCCGAGAGCCTACCATCCATCATCGATCCCCCTATCTTTCTCCGCCTTCCGCCTCTCCAGGGTCATATCCCACCACCATTCGTGCGGCACTTCCGTGGTTTCACCAGGCCGTTCGTCCCAGGGCTTCGGCGCCAGGATATAGTGCACATTCTTCACGCACTCATCCCGCCAGATCGGGGCGTGCACGTAGTCGTACCGCAGCGTCTTGAGCGCATTGTACACGTACGGCAACGCCACCCATCTCCCCGGGAACAGGTCCGCCAGCAGGCTCTGGTCCGCGAACTCGTAGCCAGCAGTGCTGGTCGCCTGCCCCAGGCGCTCGACGATGGCGTCGTAGACCTCCCGCGACGGGTTCACGACCTGGAGGCCGCCGTTGGGCATGGCGAGCCCGGCCGTGGGCGGAGCGCCCTCGGCCTGTGCCCGCTCCGGCTCGCCGTGCTGCATCGTGAAGGCGCAGTTCGCCGGCACCCAGTCGCGCGGGTAGTGCGGCTTCCCGAGCGGGTTGCAGACGCAGGCGTGGGAGGCGGCGAAGGCGCGGGTCGCTTTGCCGTCGGCGGCGTCGGCGCCGGCGTCGAGCGCCAGCTCCATGAGCTCGTCCATGTTGCGCCGCACCAGCATGTCGCTGTCGAGCTGGACGACGCGGTCGTAGGCCGTCAGCGAGAAGGGCGTCAGCTTGCTCCAGCAGTCGTAGAAGCGCGGGTCGCGCGAGAAGTCCTTGGGCGTCGCCGGCAGCAGGTAGGCGACGCGCTGCCGGGGGATGCCGCGCGCGGCGAGCGCCGCGTGCCCGGCCGCCGGGAAGCCGTCCGTGTAGAGCGCGACGAGCGGGTAGGCGGACCCGGCCCGGCGCAGCGAGTACTCGAGCGTCAGCAGCCCGCTCAGGTACGCCGTGTTGGTTATGAGCGTCGTCCAGACTACAAAACGCTCGCGTCAGAACGCGTGCCTGCCCTCGAGCGCCCTCGTTGGGCCGACGCACCTTTCTTCGACTCGACGACGCGCTCCCCCGCCGTTGGGTCCGCATTTGGCGCCATTGCAGATGCTCCCAAGCCGCGCAATGCCTCAAATCGAAGGCCGACGGCGGAGCGGTATTGGGGAGAAGTCGCAAAGAACTTCCAGCACTGGGGGTTGACTACATGGCAGTTAATTTCCCGCGAAGCTGCTCACAAATCGCAGATTCCGTGCCCGCAATGACGAACGCTAACTAGTGCGGAGCCGTCCGGATCTGATAACCGAACCTGATCATAGCAATTGTTATCTTTTGGATCAAGGCTCTCGAGGGCGTCAACTGCAGAATGATTTATGGCATTCTTATCCCTATGGGAAGAACAAACCATGTGCGTCTCATTAGCGGGGCTGAATTTCTCGTCAGCTCAGAATTTCGACCTTCAGCTCCACCAATGTAGCGCCTCCGATGCGGTGCCAAATTGCTGCCGTCAACGATCGGATCAATCTCCGACGCCACCCGAATTTCGTCCAACGCGACATCCACCGGTTTCCACTTTGTCAGCGCGTAGCACCCGGCCAACGCTCGTCTCGCCCGTTCGACTGCTCATTTGACAGCGGCATGTCTAACGCTCTCTCCGCCGGCTCAGAGACATTCCAGCCAAGTTGGCAATGTCGGCTCCGGTGAGCGTAGCGCACGATGATCTTGCCGGAACGACCGGCACGGCCGGAAAGAGGAAGCGGACCCCCGTTACCTCTACCACGAGCAATTACAAAGGCTTCGTTGCCGGCGTGTTCTCTGGAATCGCGAAACTGAGCGGTGGGTGGCTTCGCATGTGCTTATTACTCGGAGACGGGCTGCGAGGACTAACGTGCGGACTCAATCGCAGTCGGACATCCGTACGTGCTGGCAGCAAAGGCGAAATGTTTGCCCGGTACCTAGTTCTGACCAGCTCCAAGATTCGACACGATCAAGGTTCGCCTGCAAACGTCCGAGAAGTCGCGGTTCCGCGGGCCGCTCGACTGCGTTCTCCAGACCGTACGCAAAGAAGGCGTCTACGGCCTCTATAAGGGCGCCACGCCGCCGCTGGTGGGATGGATGTTCATGGACTCTGTGTAAGGGATTCTTGACACGCCATCCTGGCCAGCACAAACGGCGCATATCTGACGTGTCGAGCTTCGCGCAATAGGATGCTCGGCTCGTTGACGTTGTACCGGCGTATCTTGCGAGAAAAGGCGTTTAGGCCGAGGCAAACGGCCGACGGTGGGCCTGGCAAATTGCCGGCATTCGGCCACGGGGTGGCCGGTATGTTTGCCGGCTGGACCGTTAGCTTCATCGCAGCGCCGGTGGAGCACGTGAAAGCGAGGCTCCAGATCCAGTACCAGGCGAAGAAATCCCAACGCTTGTATAGTGGGCCGCTTGACTGTTCCAAGAAGCTGGTACGGATGCCCAAACGCTTGATCAGCTGCAGTCGTGTTCCATTTTAAGTGCTTCGGAGTCGGAGCGTACCCGTCGCGCGGCTCTTCTCTCCCGCGATGGTCTAGGTAGAATCTTGGAACCTGCAGCTAATGCAAGACACAGCTCAAATCGCACGGGATCCCGGGCCTGTTCCACGGCCTTAGCGCCACCCTCATCTTCCGCACCTTCTTCTTCTTTTGGTGGTCGACGTACGATCTCTTTACGCAGGCTCTCACCAGCCGTACGTCACTCTCCACGCCCGCCGTCAACTTCTGGGCCGGAGGCCTCTCCGCCCAGGTCTTCTGGATCACGTCCTACCCCTCGGACGTGGTCAAGCAGCGTATCATGACAGATCCGCTAGAGCCCGAGCGCCGTCGGTTCCCGCACTGGAAGAACGCGGCGAAGACTGTTTGGCGGGAAAGCGGGTGGCGAGGGTATTGGAGGGGGTTTATGCCGTGCTTTCTGCGCGCGTTCCCGGCCAACGCGATGGCGTTGGTGGCGTTCGAGGGGGTGATGAGAGCGTTAGAATGAGGCTTTTACGAGGCGCCATGTCAGAGCTGGTGCAAAGTGAGTGGGCTTTGTTTGTAGCCGATCGAGAGGCTCGTCATCCGAAAGACTCAGGCCGAGCTTTGTGCGGTGCACGATTACCGGGGCTGTCAGTGCAATGCGAACGGCTTGCGACAACGTTGCAGGGTGAACACAGTCTTGTACCAAATGCTCGGTGGATTGCTAGAATCCTAACCCGAGTGCGTGCAGGCACTATCAATGACTTTACCAAGGTTCTAACGGTGCGAAGTCAATGTGTCACTCAACCTTGATTCTCACGAAGCTTGCTGTTGTATTTCCGCAATGTCTAGTTCGTTTATTGGCCAGACTTTTTTCATCCTCGCAATCACATATTACCGTTCACATGTCTAGGTGCTTCCGATTGTTAGGTCCCATATCACTGCTATTTACAGTACTTGCATCTTCGGTTTTCTAGTGCTCAGCTACTTATCGAAGCTCAACATTTATATTACTTCCATATCTGCGCTATCTTCAACATAGCGCCTAAACGAGGGTCTGGGCACTAGTCTACACAATATTCATTTTCTTTTCTTTTTTTTTTCTCGACCTAGATCTTTGGCAAACGGGTATATGCATGGTATGGCCAGTGTTACCCGGTCTTGATATGTGTGAAACAGCGTAGTGTGTCCGTTTCCATATGAATCAAACGGGTACACCCATTATAAGGTAGGTGACCTCTTCTCGTTCATGATTGGACCGCCATCCTTCTGTTGGTGCATGTCTCAGCCCTGGAATCCAATCTAGACATTAACGGCCTCCAGCATCCAGTCAGGAGTTAGCCACAACAATGACATTCCACGTGGGCCAACAATACTGTCTCAGTGCTTTCTTCTCCAACTAGAACTATGTCGTATCACTTGCAGCAATCCTCACCACGTACAATTCAACCTGACGAGAAATGAGGCTTCCCTAGATTAATAGAATGTTTGGTGATTCAATAGACAATGCTGTTTCTCGTTCGCCTCGCAGGACTGTGTGACTATTCCAGCGGGCTTCTGGAAGGTTCTTCACCGCTAGTGCGAACAGGAATAGCACACAGGGCGAATCAACCGTGAGACTGGGTCTCTGAGTCAATGAAGGTATGTCTATTAGCTCTTCGTCCCCAAAAGTGCCTAGCACCCGTGTACTACACGCAGTCATCCCTCTTTGGCCGAGCGACTTATTTGTCAAGCTCTCCCACATGTCTCACAATCATAAGGCTCTTTAGCAACACCCATGCTACTGTAGAGTCAGGTTTCATGACTGGCACGACTATCGTGCTGGTCATTCCCGCTATAAAATCCCCCCTCTCTCCCCACTCCAACATTCGTTTTGTCGCTCATCTACACTGTCAACTCTTCTAAGGTTTACAACTCGTACCTTGACTAGACGCCCTCTTTTCATGTAAGTATAGTAGTATCTAGAAACGCACAGGCCCTGTATTCATGAACACTTTCCCCTAGTCCTCTCTTGTTTAGATGTGGACCTTTACAGTGCTCTTCATTGCTGGGTCATCTGACAAGACTAACAGAAAACTCGACCGTCCCAACACTCAGGGTCTAATAGTTCACTTCTCTCATTATGGGGAAAGAGAAAGAGAAAAAAGCGTTCTGTGAACGTTGCAACAAAAAGGGCCACAAGACAGGAGACTGTGATCCCGGCAACGAACCGGAATGGCCGAAGGCGCTGATCAAGAGCCGCGCCGACTTTGATCGAGCTGAAGCTCAGTGGCAGCAGGCTTACGAAGCTAGGAAAGCTGACAACACATCTGGATCAGCGGGCCCCGCAGCACCCATTGCTCCTGTGGCATCGGCTCCTGTGACATCGCCTGCTGTGGTGTCTCCTTCTGCGGCAGCTACTACACCCGCCGCTCCCACTCCTGCGGTGCCAGCTCCTGCGGTATCCGCTCCTACGGTATCCACTCCTGCGGTATCAGCTCCTGTGGCATCCACTCCTGCGGTACCCTTGATTCCGGCGGTGCCTCATCGGCCTAAACAGCCACAGCAGCCTTTGCCATCTAGTCCCGCGGAGCAGTCAATCAAACCATCCTCGAGTAAGCTACGGCAGTCTTCGCCGTGGCGTTCTGCGCAGCAGCCTACCAAGCCGCCCCCGAGTAAGCCACAGCAATCTTCACACTGGGGTCCCACGCAGCATCCCGCCAAGCCATTCTCGAGTAAGCCACGCCAGCCTACATCGTGGGGTTCCCTGCGGCAGGCGGCCGAGCCATCATCGAGTAAGCTGCGCCAAACTGTGCCGTCGGATCCTACAGTACAGACAACCAAGGCGTCATCGAGTAAGACTGGGACTAAGGCGCCTTCTACGGTAAACCTTTCCCCGCGGCCCGGTCTGACTGACCCAGATGACGAGACGGCAACGGAATGGCCGAAAAATTCTGTGCCATTACCTTCGTCGAGAGCACTAAGTGCTGAAGATAAGAAACGTGCGAACGGTCAGGCCCGTGTTTGTGCGGGTAAATTTCTTGGGGATCGAATGCTGTCACTTAAAGGGCTGGCCGACGTGCGGCAAGCAACATTTCCGATTCGGGAGTCCTTCGCTTCAATGGCAGAGCAGGGGAACTTGGTGTGGACCAATTACTTTAAAATCAACATACCGAACAGGAATCTCAGGCGCTATCCAATCGGAGGGATTCGCGATAATGCCAACAAGAAACGCAGTAATTATCTTGTTCGGCAGTTTGTCCAGAACAATTTTATCCTGAACCAGCCTCACTTTCGCAGTGGCTTTGTGGTGGACGGTACCAACGTCTACACATTCGATGACTACAGCATTTCCACGAGGGAGCACGGCGATCGATGCTTTACGACGGTCAATGATCCCCAACGTGGCGACAGCTCCAGAACTGAAGGAGTTACCACTGTCACGCTTGAGTTGCGAGTTGACGACTGTTATGAGTACAGCTTTTCTCTTTTGCGGGAGTACATTCAAAGCGGGCGCACACCCTTGGAGACAAGCTTTGACGGTATCGAAGAGCTATCGCACATCAACCGCCTTTTGTCGCATGCAAAGCTTCGCTCTAAACATCGTACCTTTTCAGCTAGCAAAGGTACCAAAGTCTATCGCAAAGACGGATGGTCCGAACTTGCTCCCTCGTTGCTGGCCGCTCGTGGCTACTTTTCGAGTGCTCGTGCACTTATGGCTGGTTGCCTGCTCAATGTCAACGCCGTCACGGGCTCATTCTGGGCCGCCAAGAATGTGGGAGAAATCTTGTACGATTATGGCCCTACGCGTAAGGTGGATGTCGAGCATGACGTCAAGGGGCTCAGGGTAATCAAGCTGTACGGCAATGGAAGCAAACATACTGTCTTTGGACTTGGCAAGCCCCCCGGCGAACAGACGTTTACAATCAAGAGAAAAAACGGTGAGACAGAACGAACTTCGGTCCAGCGCTATTTCCAAGAAGGTGAGTTCACATCGAATTGCTTCTTGTCTTATCGTGTCAATTACTAATTCCTGTGGATGTTTAAGTATTGGAAATACACATCAATTATCCAGAATCTCAATGTGTGAATGTAGGAGGCAGCGGAGAAAAGGCGCAATGGATCCCTGCGGAGCACCTGGGCATCCTTCCATTTCAACCCTATACTAAGCAACTCCCCCCCGATGCCACTAAAGCAATGATTCTGCAGGCTTGTCGTGGACCAGCGGATAATCGAAACGCGATTTTAAAAGAAGGCCTAGAGTGCCTTGGTCTCGCTGATCCTACAGAGCGGTCGCACGTTCTGGTATGTCGCATGTTCTCCAACCTAACTTGATATACGTGCCTGTTGGCTAACAACTAGTATTAGGCCGTTGCTAACATGCTTCCCGCAATCTTTGACATGGTTTCTGTACCCCGTCGACAAATCCAAGCCCCCTGTGTCGAGTATAGAGATCAAGCGAGGCCGGACGCCTCACGAGGAAACTGGAACCTCAAGGGTTGCAAATTCTACAACGTTCCGCGAGACACTTATCGAGGCGGAGTTTTGTATCTTGTCCCTGGGAACGTAAACCCCACGGACATAGGTTATCTCCATCGAATTCTTTTCGAAGACGCGATGAAGAATCATGGTTTTAATTGGGAGCCTGCGTGGGTCGACAACTTGCAGTTCTCCAGCAACAGAGAAGGTCATTGGGCTAGCGTTGTGGACAAATACGTCGCGGAATGGACCAGCGATGGAATTCGAAGCGATGGCACGCCATTAGTGGTGCTAATTACGGACAAGCCCAAGATCTACGGCGAATTCAAGACGAAGATGGACCGCGACCTGGGTGTACACTCGATTTGCCTGCGATCCGACACCCGAAGGTTTCGAGATCGAATCCGTAATTATCGTATCGGCAGCGAGAACCCAAGTAGTGGTGATCTCAACTTTTTTGCGAACATCAGCATGAAGCTAAACCTGAAGCGCGGTGGTACAAATCATATTGTCAAGCCTTCCGGTTTGGCAAAACTGTTTGGGGTTCAAGGAGTGAAGACTCTTGTTCTGGGGGCCGACGTTACCCATCCCGGATCTGGGTCTGGTTTTGCGCCGTCAATTGCAGCTCTCGCTGGAAGTGTTGATGGCAAATTTGGTAGATTCTTGGGCTCCATGCGTCTCAATCCTAGGCGACAAGAAGTAAGTGAACTGCACGAGTTCCGTTCCTGCCGGGTGGTGGGTTCCATTGCTTATGGCTTCTGCAGATTATCGCCGACATTGGAGCAATGGCCCTGGAGAGGATCCGCGACTGGAAGGAAGAAAACGGCCGCTTGCCCGAAAGCATCCTTTACTATCGCGACGGCGTTGGCGAGAGCCAGTACCGAGACGTTTTACGAGACGAAGTCGACAAGATTCAAGCGGAATGCCGGCAGCGTTTCCGCGAATACAATCCCAGAGTGACCGCTGTCATTGTCACCAAGCGCCACCACACACGCTTCTACCCTACATCCGAAATTAGAAGCGCGGCCAATGGCAACTGTCTGCCCGGGACTTGCGTTGAGTCTGGCGTCACATCGCCATATTACTTTGACTTCTACCTGCAGAGCCACCACGGCATACAGGGGACAGCCAAGCCAGCGCACTATTTCGTCGTCCGCAACGACATGAGGCTTAGCGCGGCAGAGCTGCAAGACCTGGTGAGTCGGAGCATCGCGGTTTGCTACTCCGCGTTTGGCGCCGTTGCTGACGTGTCAACAGACGCACAACCTGTGCTACACCTACGTCCGCTCTGCGGCCGGCGTCTCGTACGCAGCGCCGGCTTACTACGCCGACAGGCTTTGCGAACGCGGCCGCAGCTACCTGGGCGAGTTCAGCCGGCGCAACGACGCGAGCCCGCCGGAACACATGACTCAAGAAGAAGGCGAGGATGCCGTCTTCAATCGCGCTGTGCAATGGTGGACCAGGGACAACGACGGCAATCCTTGGCACCAGGGCCTCAGCAAGACGATGTTCTGGATGTGAGCGCAGACTTGGCCGGGGTGCGGGATGGGACTGGTTTCTTTTCTTCCACTGTGGAAATGGCTGGGCAAGAAAACGAGACGCCGGCCTGTCCGTTTCCACCATCTCTCTGAATGTTTCCTTGATAGAATGCTCTGCAATATGTTGTGCTGTCATCAACGCTGCGTTTGAAACCTGCGTGAACGTGCCCGCAGAGCCCGGCCCGGGCGGAGCGATCGCTAAGAATGGCTAGCGCCGCCGCAGCCCAGCCAATGGACGGGCCGCAAAACACTTGCTCGATTAGGCAATCGCAACTCCCGCGGCTGGGGGCGCCTGCCCCGCCCGTGCGACGTTCAGCAAGATCTGGTCGGCGCGGGGCAGGCGCCATCGCGGTGCCGGGTCGACGCTTCCAGGCTTGTCCAACGTGCCGGCGCCGCCGCTGCCGCCTGCGGCCCGCCGGGGCATCTGCGGTTTATCCGCGCGCACGCAACCCGCACCTCCAGCCCGATGCCGCGCCTCTGCATCCTTAGCCCGCTCCCCTTCACTGTCGTCGCCGCGCCGCCGCCACACTCGTTAGCCTTGCATCTTTCCCCGCAGCATCCACTCCTTGCATATCCGCTTACCGGTCCTTGCGCACTTCGTCGCCCGCAATGTCGCAGAGCACCGGCTCTTCCAGTGGCGACGTCGACATGCCCGACGTCGAGCATGGTTCCCCCATCGCTACAGAGCCGGGCAGTGACCGCGCCCTGAAGTCGTCGTCGGAGCGGCACGTCTATCACCGCGACATTGACATCAGCCCGCTCGGCCGGCCCATCGTTTTCGAACACGGCGAGCGCGTGGCCAAAAATCGACTTCTCAAAGGTGAGACATCAGTATCCTTCACGATTCGATGCCTCGTCCGTTCGCTAACACAGTAGCACCGCTTCTTACATAGCGGCTATGACCGAGCGCATGGCATCGTGGCACCCGACGAATCTAGCGCAGCGCGGTGTGCCGACCGCCGACATGGTTAGAGTAAGTTTCTCAGCCTCACCTTGTCGACTGTCTGCCTGGCTTTTCAGTTCCAAAACAGGTTCCCTTCGATTTAACACTAGCGTTCTCTAGTTGTACGAACGTTGGGGCGAAGGCGGTTACGGTGTTATCATCACGGGCAATATCTTCATTGCGAACGACCAGCTCGAATCACGTGGCAACGCCACCATCCCCCTAAATTGCCCGTTTCACGATGAACGTTTCGATGCCTACGAAGACATTGCGGGGGCAGCCAAGAAGCACGGTTCGCTCATCGTAGCTCAGTTGAACCACCCTGGTCGCCAGGTCCCAATCAGCATCAACGCAAACCCCATCTCCGCGAGCAATGTCAAACTCGAAGTAAGTCACCCTGATCCCTCTAGGTGAGCCTTATGTCCGTGAAACTGAAATCTGACTGTGATGATGCAACACCAGGGTGTTCACTTGAACCAGATCTTCGGCCCACCGCGCATGGCCACGGCGATTGACCTCTGGTATGTCGTGCAAGGCTTCGGCTACGCCGCAGAGTATCTTGAAGAGGTCGGCTTCGACGGGATTCAGATCCACGCCGCTCACGGCTATCTGCTCTCGCAGTTCCTGTCGTCCAACACCAACCACCGACTCGACATGTACGGTGGCGATATTCGCGCCCGTGCGCGCCTCCTGACGCGCATCACGGATTTCTGCCGGCACCGGACGCGCAACGGCTTCATCATCGGCATCAAACTTAACAGCGTTGAGTTCCAAGATGGCGGGCTGACGCCTGCAGAGGCGGCGGAATTGTGTGACATACTGGAGAGCACGGAGTCCGTCGACTTTGTCGAGCTATCCGGCGGCACCTACGAGCGCATGGCCTTCCGCCACCAGCGCGAAAGCACCCGTCGCCGCGAGGCCTTCTTCGCCGAGTTTGCCGAGCTCATCGTGCCACGCCTGAATCGAACCCGGTCGTATCTGACGGGTGGATTCCGGTCCGCGGGCGCCATGGCTGCCGCGATGGCCGAGTGCGGTGTTGACGGCGTGGGCATCGGAAGGCCAACGGCACAGGAACCGAACCTAGCTAACGGCATCCTCAAGCAAGAAATCCCGGGAGCGCTCAAACTGAAGATACCGGAGGAGAACTTTCCGGTCACGGTTGCGGCCGCTGGCGCGCTAATGCGCATGATCAGCGAGGGCAGGGAGCCTGCGGACTTAACCAAAGAGGAAAACGTCAATGCCCTCATGCTACACATCACGGCTCATCTCCAGCGTATGCGCTACGACGTTATGTTAGCCGGGCATGCGCCCATGGTGAAGTCCTACGTGGATTAGTGGCGTCAGGACTCAGGAATAGGCGTTCTCCGAGGTTTTGGGCTCTTATGGCTTGGATAAGAGACTGGAGAGGCATTCTCGAGCGTTTCGGTTGCAATTATATCATGTTAGGATAGGAGTTTGGTCTGGTCGGTCTGGTCATAGGCGAGATAAATTCATTCCAAATTCAGCTCCAATGCGGAGCCCTAGTATGGAGGTCGGAAGTAACAAATGAGCGCTATATCGGTGAAGTTTGGCGGACAAGTTACCATGATTTCAGCTGCGTGTTGACTATCTAAACTACCGAACGTGTGTTTCGCTGGTGAAATACCTTGAAAATCTAGGAAATACTACTTGTCCACCTGTTGTCTAAAGCATTACGCAGGTGAAATTCTAATAATAGTTTGTCAATAGACCTAGGAAAACGCTTTCTACTTTGTCTTTTTATATCGTACTTCTAGTTATTTATCCATCGCAACTTTGTAAGTCATTACAAAATAGTGTATCCAAGTTCCTCAATCTAATGCGCTAAACAAGTACATTTATATTTATTCTGCGCCAAAAACTAGTCAATGGATTACATTTCTACTAAAAGCCTTAGCTTTTGAAGAGCTTTGCTGGTTATTTGTTTTGAAATAGGAATAAAAACCTAATATCTCCGTAGCTATTTCTTATATTGTGCGAGAGCTAGGTTAGTCATAAGCTATCTCAGTGATGCTAAAGGCCGAAAATAATTTTAGTTATCCAAGCCGCTATATAGGTGCATTACTAAACATATACATCATAGGACTTACTGCACGACGACTTTTAGAACAATCGCCTAAACCCTTTAGTAAGAAACTTGTTGAGGACATGCCTATTAAAGTCTCTAATGTACGGTATTTTAGGCAATTAAACTGATCGTTTATAAGCAATGTATGGGTCTATATATTGTGACCACTAGGTATATTTGCGTAAACTAGGGAGAGACACATTCCTAATGGTAAATAGAGAAATCTGCATAATACTATTAAACGTTAGAGTATCTGCGTATGCTACAAACTAAGTGTGTTTCTCACGAAATATTATGAATAAATCACATGGCAGCTTCAGCTTCTGCAATACCTTGTGATAGATATAAAGTGACTTTATTGTCTGCAATATGCGGACGACCGGGCAATATTAGCATAAATAAAGATAGTATCTACAACATAGAACGATCTATTTTTGTATATTAAATACAGAGGGGGCTAGTTGTACGAGCTTTAATGTTAGGGTGATTTCCTTGCCAACATTAAGCCATAGAAGGGGGTATTGGCGTGCCAAACAAGTTTGAACTGTCAAATGCTGGCAAATACATCCTGAAAATGTTGACGGGAAAATTAAGTTTCACTGCAAAGTTGACTTAAAAAATCCAGGTAAAATGCTGAAAGTATAGAATCAGTTACTGCTACCAGATACTGAAAATCTTTTTTGAATTTTGCAAGATTCAACGGCAAGCTATATTGCCTAGTTTCGCTCGAACGTTTCAGAACAGAATGGATACCTAATGGCAAATCGATATTCAGTCTTGTGCCCCTACCGTGTGCTGGGGATAAGCACCGCTTGGCACTGCAGGCATCGAGAGCAAACAATTGGGCCATGAGGGCAAGCACGGCCGTGGACTATGCAGGTATGCACCGTTCCTGCAGCTGCCGTGACTTTCAAGCTACCTGTGCTTGACAACCATTTGATTTCTTTCCCACCGGCCTGATCTGACATCCTGCACCTTGCGGCGTCGGCAACCCTCGTCAGCTTCTAACCGTACTCATAACTCCCTCTCCCCACCTCGACGCATTGTCCCACCAGTGCCTGGCATCATGGATACCCAAAAACCGGCCGAAGAAAGCAACATCGAGCCTGCGGGTGTTGGAAGTAAGAATTACCCAAGTGCTTCCCATTTTGGCCTCGCATGACGCTGATACTAAGGTTCTCTGTCACCGTACAGGCGAAGCACCCACGACTAAGAGTGTTAACAGCGAGTTCTTCGTCATCAAGCCTTCGCCAGGTAAAGGCCTCGGCGCCTTCGCCACCAGCGACATCAAATATGGCACGCGCATTCTCGCCGAGTGGCCCATTATCCGCGTCGAGAAGTATGAATATACCCTGGCGGACATCAACTCGGCCTTCGACTCGATGAGCGCGGCGGACAAGGACATCTTCTGGGCGCTGCACTCTTGCCACGGGCAGGACCCGGCCAAGTGGCCGGCGCAGGGCCCGAACCCGGGCCTGCCGGACGAGCTGCGCGAGCGCATCGCGGAGCAGCACGCCGCGCGCGTGGCGGACGCACCGTCGATCTTGTCCGTCTTCCAGGCCAACTGCATGCCGTTCCGGGCCGGTGGCGGCGTGTACGCGGTGGCGTCGCGCTTTAACCACGCGTGCATGCCCAACGTGGCCTTCGCGTGGAACGACAACATCCAGAAGCTGACGTTGCACGCGGCGCGCGACGTGCGGGCGGGCGAGGAGCTCTTCGTGAGCTACTGCGACGAGCTCCAGCCCAAGGAGGTGCGCGCCTGGAGCTTGGCCCACTACGGCTTCGCCTGCGAGTGCGAGGTCTGCGCCGACGACGGCGTCGAGGGCTCCCCGGGCTTCAAGCACCGCGTCAATCGAGAAAAGTTGCAGTGCTTGGCGGACGTCGTCAACGCGATCTCCATCGACCACATCCCATTCGCGATGCATTTCGGCCCGAGCCACGCGAACCAGAGGCTCATGGCGCTCTTCGAGGTCTTGAGTATCATGAAGGAAGAGAACATGTTCGGGTCGCAGATGTGCATTGTGTAAGCGAAGTCCGGAACACGGCCCTGGCCCTACCACTATTGGAACATGACTGCTTCGGATAGAAGTGCAAACGGGGCAGAGAGAATACCCTAAGCGCGGATGATGCTGACGAATTGGTTGCATTGACGTGCAGGTATCGCGAGCTCGCCATGGTCTGCGAAGAGAAGGGCGACTACGACAACGCTGTTGTTGCCGCTAGGAAGGAGCTTGAGACGTATTTGCGCATTATGGGTCCGGACTCGCCCATGATCCCGCGCGCCGTTGCGCTGGCGCGGCGCCTCAAGAGCCGCACTGTCGAGGAGGTCAAATAGTGAGGTTAGTGAACCAGAGGTCGTGAGCGTTGAAATAGAATCGAGCTAACTGTCCGGAAGCATATTAGGGGATGCAACTTGCCAATTTCCTACGGCACCTTAACCTCTTCAATAATACGTTGTGTTAGCTGCATTAGGCTTTCTAATGACCTGGTCTCGGGTTTTCGGATTGGATTGGAATGGTGACTTGATAGAGACGCTGATCCAGCACATGGTTGGATAGAGGTTCATGATTGAGGGTCACTAGCCAGTTTAGTAAAGACGAAGCTCTCTTTCAGCATTGCCGAGTACAGTGCTCTTTCTCGTGCGTTAACTAGGGTCGACTGGAATGTTACGGGTGCCAGTTGAGCATCCCCGCATGAGTATGAACAGTGGTGAGAAAGCTAGGTGCTAAAGCGCTGTGTTGGTGTGTAGGTAAGCGTTAAGGGAGACGCGCTGGCAGCTGAATAATTGCAGATCCATGCCTGATGAGGACACGGCCCGGGCCATGATTGCATCATACGGCGCTGTTGCACATCGGCGCCTCCGCTCCAATCCGAAAAGTTTCGGCGGTCGACGCTCCAGAAGTCACGTTAAGATTGCATTTGCAAAACTGCAAGCGCAACTGAGCCGTGGAGTTAGCTCTAATGCCCGAGTTCTCCGGCTAGACATCGCGGAGGTAGCTGCTTAGCCGTAGAACAAACTTGCTTTCGGCTTCTCCGTGAGGATATTCCGCCAAGCTGCTCTTTCTGCGTTACCTAGCTTCACCAGTCCTCTGGAGCAAGGCTAGCTCTCTGTCGCAATGCGTGGCCCCCGAAGATCTCCGTCTGTAGCTAACATTAATTCCGAGAAGCTTACCCTGTGCCCCAGGAAATTTCACCGTCTTCAATGTCTATATAAGGGATGATGGATGCACTTGGAGGTGGGAGCAAGACACAGCAATCTTAACGTCTTTAAGCAACTACTACTCTAGCAACCGGCCAGTATTCTATCCATTCACACAGTTTTCTCGGAGCAACAGCCGGCAAATTCATCATGGGATCACTTCAGGCTCAAGACCTACCTCTTAGCGGCAAGGTGGCTATCGTAACGGGGGCGTCGCGAGGCATTGGTGTGGGCATCGCCCTTCAGCTCGCCAAGAGTGGTGCATCTGTAAGTTCCTACAGCAGGGACCTCGTGGTTGTACTGATGCCTCGAACCTCACTAACAGCCCGCCCCAGATCGCCATAACGTACACCTCGGCCAAGAGCACACCCGCCGCCGAAGACGTCGCCCAGCGAATCCGCTCCCTCAACAACGGCGCCCGCGCGATGACGGTGCGCGGTGACCTGCGCGATCCGTCCACGCCCGCCGCCATCGTGTCGGCCGTGCTCGACGCCTTAGGGCCTCACATCGACATCCTGGTCAACAACGCGGGGCTCGAGGTGGTGTACCCGATCGCGGAGCTGCCCGTGTCGGCGTGGGACGACGGCATCGCGGTGAACCTGCGGGCGCCGATGCTGATGACGCAGGCGGTGCTGCCGCACCTGCGGGCGCCGGGCCGCATCATCAACGTCTCGAGCGTGGGCGCGCGCGTGGGCTTTGAGGCCATGGCGACGTACCTGGCCAGCAAGGCCGGGCTCGAGGGGCTGACGCGCGGGCTGGCGGCCGAGCTGGGGCCCGCGGGCGGCCACACAGTCAACGCGGTCGAGCCGGGCCCCGTCGAGAGCGACATGCTCGACGAGCTTCCGCAGGACTTGATCCAGTGGCAGAAGAATAGGACGCCCATTGGGCACAGGGTGGGGACGGTGGAGGATATCGGGGATGTGGTGGTGTGGTTGGCCGAGGAGCGGAGCAGGTGGATCACGGGGCAGAGCATCTCGGCCAGCGGCGGGTTTTTGATGAATTGAGCGGATAACTTACCCTGGACTGTCTTTGAAAGAGCGGCAATTAATTGGCCTTGGGCCTTGGGAAATGCGAAATTATGCTTGAGACGAGAAGTCAGACATTCTCCCGATAATGCGTGTGGGAAGGACTTGAAACAACAAACACGGATGCAATCTCTTGGCCGCGGCTGCGGTGCACGTGACGCTATCTTATCGCCTGCGGCCTGCGATCGACATAGAGATGCTCGACGACTTATAATTCGCCAGTGCTGCTGTTATAGTCGCAGAAATGCAACTATAATCCTGGTTCACGAATGCGTTTTCGTGCCCTATTTCGCGCTCAGCAATATGCACATGGCCGCGCCCTTGCGCGCGGTTCGGGGCCGCTCCTTGGCAGCTGAACGGCGCGCCCTCCAACAATTGGCGCCGATCTCAGGCGGCTGAGACATCTCTGAGGCACGAAGCGCTCCTGCACCTCCGTCCGCCCTCCTCGACGTCGCTCCGCAGAAGAGAAATCTACCGGTTCGGTTCCCCGACTCCTAGTAGTTTGCTTTCTCTCCTTTCCGACGACCACCACAGAACTATTTGCTCCCGTCTTCAATTGTGTCTTGCATCTTGCAGCGGATAGAAGCATTGCGTGGCGCTTTCGCCTTCGCCGCCGCCGTCGTCGCCTCCGTACGCGTCCCGAAGCGCCACTTTCCTTTTAAAAAGGGCCACTAGTTTACCCCGTCGATGTCATCACTGGTTGCACCGCCATTCCTCGTTTCTTTCGCATAGAGCAGCATCGGACATTCCTACAGACGCGTCATACACATCCTCTCTGCATCACACCGGTTAATTCCTAGCTGCACGACCTCGGGAGCTCATAATTCCTTTTCGGGCTGCCTGCTTCTTGCCCCGCGTCAGGCCGCTCTAAGGCCTCCAAGCAACTTAATTGTCTTACCCTTCGCGCAATCCTCGTCGTCTTTACACCCTAAAATATCGGTATCTCCAGGAACACGGCGCATCGTACGGCTACAGGCATGTCCAAGACTTCTCTCCAATCCGCATCCTCCCAAGCGGCCGAGTCCGATACCGTGCCCTCGACAGAAGCCACGCCGGCGTCGACCTCTCCATCCACTTCCTGCGGCTGCGATGCGGACCAGAAACCCGTCGCCGTCGCCGTGCCGACGACGGCGTCCAACGGCAGCGATGGCGACACGGCGCTGCCGACCGAGGAGGAGTGGTCCAAGTGCGCGGACATGCTGGTGCTGGACGCTGAGGGCAAGTCGAGGCCGTTCAAGAGCTTGTACGCCGGAGAGGGCGTCGCGCATAGGCAGATGATCATTTTCGTGCGGCATTTCTTCTGCGGGGTACGTTGGCAGCGATGTTTTTGCAGGTTTATTTAGCCTCTTCTGCCCTCCACTTAATTCTGCACCCTCCCATTCCTTTCTCTTTACCTTCACCCACCAGTGCTGCTCCACAAACTCAACGCTAACGAAACCCGGCTGGATAGAACTGCCAAGAATACGTCCGCACGCTCTGCGCCTCCATCACGCCCGCCGACCTCCTCCGGCTGCCGACGCCCACCTTCCTCACCATCGTCGGCTGCGGCGCGCCCTCGCTGATTTCCATGTACGCGTCGGCGACGTCGTGCCCGTTCCCCATCTACACGGACCCGCGGGCGCAGCTCTACTCGGTGCTGCGCATGGGACGCACGCTCGACCTGGGCCCGCGCAAGCCCGACTACGTGCAGACGAGCATGGCGGGCGTCGTGGTGAGCAGCCTGGTGCAGAGCCTGCGCATGGGCCGCGATGCCCTGAAGGGGGGCGACATCAAGCAGGTGGGCGGCGAGGTCTTCGTCGAGGGCGGTCGGCCGACGTGGATCTGGCGCATGCGCAACACACGCGATCACGCAGAGGTGCCGGTGCTGAGGCGCGTGCTGGGCTTCGCTGACGAGGACGCCCCGGTCGTCGAGGTGCCGCTGCCCAAGCGCAGCGCCACGGCGCCCGTCGCGGCCTCGCCTCCTCCTCCTCCTCACGGCACCGTCGCAGCCGGCGCCGGCGCGCCGGACGAGAAGAAGGGCGTAGACGACGGCCCGGAACTCGTGCCGCAGTTGAAGAAGCGCTGGAGCGAGAACGTGCGCTGGCTCGGCAAGCGCAGCGGGAGCATCGGCAGCCATGGGAGTAGCGGTAGGGGCCGCAGCGGTAGTGGAACTGCGGGCGCGAAAAGCAGCTTGGAGGGCGGGGAGGGGAGGAATCTGCTGGGGAGGGAGTCGGAGGAGGAGGGTAGTGTGAGGGAGAGCCGCGATGAGGGTGCGGATGGGGCGGTTGCGTCGCCGACGACGGCAGTGGCGGCGGCGGCGGTGGCGGCGCCTGTGGAGGGTGGGAACGGGGAGAAGGTCGGGACGAAGAAGTGAGAGAAGAGTGTTTGAGGATTGGAGTGTGTATGGGGGAGGAGGTTCCTATGTGTTATTGTTATTGCATTGTCGGGCGTTCATGTTGGGGCAGGTTTGGCATTGCATGGTCTCTGGAAGACGTTGCTGCTATGGTGTCCCATTCGTTTCCCGCTTGTTTGACGGCGCGTGCGACTGAGAATGTAGACTTCAAGTACTGGCTCGCATATATCCTGCCTAGCGGATGGCTACTTGCATATAGAATGACGCAGTGATTATCATCCCACGCGCGAGAGACTGTTAACGACAACGGATAGTGGCGAGTCTTGTTCCATTTGGGTATCCAAGAGTCCAAAGTTCAGCTCGAGAGTCACATCATGACTTGCCAAGACGTAGGTTGGATGGCGTAGGTATCGTCTCACGCCTCGCGCCCGACGGGCTCAGTGGACGGCCGGTCCCCGGAAAAACTTTCCTTGTCCGCATCGGGAAATGAATCCCGATCTCGGCCGACCCCGCGATACCTACCCCGCCATGGCTGCTGATTCCCGAGCGGCGAGAGCAACTTGCACGGCGTGCGGCCGCGCGAGGGCTGAGGAGAGGGCGGAATTGTCAAGACGCCGTTCTAGAACAGCAGCCGCGCTCTTGTGCGTGGTAATCAGCTAAGCAGCCCGCGAGGCCCACTTCCCGATCGGGCACTGCCGACACGAGTAATGTAAGAGCCTTTCGGGGCGGAGCTGGGGGCTGCTGCAGCGGGGGTGTTTATGGCCGGCACGTCATGGCGGGGCGACGGCCCCTCCTTTGCCTACCGGCACCCGACGAAGGAGAGGGCAAAAAAATAAGGAGCCCCGTCGCCGACGGTTCTGCTTGAAGGAGCGTATTTCTTTTCTTTCCGTATTCTCTTCTTCCCAAGGTCGCCTTTGTGCTCGTGCTCTATCGAAAAGTCTCCCTTCCTCCCAGTAATCCATCCGTTACAACCTACCTCACTTGTGTCTCCCGAGGCTTCATCGATTGACTTCCCGAACACACCTCACCCCGCCCACCATGTCCACCGTCGGAAAGGTACAGTCCGCCATACCCCGCCAACCGCCCGCTCGCCCATGATGCATCGCAAGAAGCGCTCTGGATGCCGAGCAACAGCGGTCGCAAACATCGAGCTAACAGTCACGTTTCTCGCCGCAGCCCATCACTTGCAAGGTGCGCGCCCGCCACGCTCAGTTCCGCTCCCCGCTCCCGTTGCCCATTGACACGGCCTCTCACTTACCCGAGTTCAGGCCGCCGTCGCATGGGAGGCCGCCAAGGACCTCTCCATCGAGGACGTCGAGGTGGCGCCGCCCAAGGCCCACGAGGTCCGCATCCAGATCTACTACACGGGCGTCTGCCACACAGGTGAGAGAGCTACAACCTATCCATCACCCGCCACACCCAAAAACCAACGCTCCCGATTGTCGTCATACGACGCCATCAATTCCTGCATCGAAAGCCACTGGCCGTGTTCCCGAGCCCTGGGCGTCACAGAGGAACGCGTGGCCGGAGGATGGCCCGGTCTGGCGAGGGGTAGCTTGGATGGCTGGCCACCCAGCTGCCCCGGCCGGCGCGTGGCTGCCTGTCGGATAGCGCACGGCACACGAACCCCTGACCTCGGGCAAGGGGGAGGGGGCTGGGGGGGCGAGGCTGAGCGCAGTCCCCAAGTGGGGTTGGGGTGGGCGTGTGGTGTGCGCGCACGGGTGGGAATGCGGAGAAGGCTGGCTACCACCGCCCTCTACTGCTGGTCGCGATTGCGGTTGCTGACTCGCCGGACCCGTTTCCGCCGTTGACGTCAGATGCGTACACGCTTTCGGGCAAGGACCCGGAGGGCGCCTTCCCCATCGTGCTGGGGCACGAGGGCGCCGGCATCGTCGAGAGCGTCGGCGACGGCGTCACGTCGGTGAAGCCGGGCGATCATGTCGTGGCACTCTAGTATGTTGCTGCCGTTTTCTCTTGCGCTCACCAACACACCAGCACAATCGACCCACCGACTCGTCTTCCATGTGCACGCCTCATCATCGCCACCACCAGCTTTCCTCCCAACGGCCAAGCGATACCGTCAACCCGTAGACCTCCCCGCTAACCCACCTATTTACTCCCTGACAGCACCCCGGAATGCCGCGAATGCAAGTTCTGCAAGTCCGGCAAGACCAACCTGTGCGGCAAGATCCGCGCCACCCAGGGCAAGGGCGTCATGCCCGACGGCACCTCGCGCTTCAAGTGCAAGGGTAAGGACCTGCTGCATTTTATGGGCACGTCCACCTTCTCGCAGTACACGGTCGTGGCCGACATCTCGGTCGTGCCCATCACGGACAAGGCGCCCATGGACCGCACCTGCCTGCTGGGCTGCGGCATCACCACGGGCTACGGCGCGGCCGTCATCACGGCCGGCAAGGGCGGTATCGAGCCGGGCTCCAACGTGGCCGTCTTCGGCGCCGGGTGTGTTGGCCTGAGCGTGATCCAAGGCGCGGTCAAAAACGGGGCCAGCAAGATCATCGTCGTGGACGTCAACGACGCCAAGGAGGAGTGGGCCAAGAAGTTCGGCGCCACCGACTTCGTCAACCCCATGAAGATCGGCGGCCAGAGCATCCAGGAGAAGCTCATCGAGATGACGGACGGCGGCTGCGACTACACGTTCGACTGCACGGGAAACGTGCACGTGATGCGCAGCGCGCTCGAGGCGTGCCACAAAGGGTGGGGCGAGAGCATCATCATTGGCGTGGCGGCCGCGGGGCAGGAGATCTCGACGAGGCGTACGTTTCATTCCCCTTCTCTTCTTTCCTTAACCGTCATGTTCGTCGTACTCGGTCTTTATCTTGAAAACCCGGCACGCTAATCGTTCCCCCGCTTCCCTGAACACAGCCTTCCAGCTCGTCACGGGCCGCGTGTGGAAGGGCTGCGCTTTCGGCGGCGTCAAGGGCCGCACCCAGCTGCCGGACTTGGTCGACGACTACATGACGGGCAAGCTCAAGGTGGACGAGTTCATCACACATCGCGCGCCGCTGGCCAACATCAACAAGGCCTTCGCCGACATGCGCGCGGGAGACTGCATCCGGTGCGTGGTCAACATGCGGGAGGAATAGGTCGGTGGGTGGATGCCGGGGGGGCGAGGGTGTGAACGTGAGGGGGAGGTTGTAAAAGCGTGAGTTTCCGGGTGGATTTGGGGGAGGTAAATGTAGGTATCTGGTGAAGGGTGGAGGCGTGAACGAGTGAATAAGTGAGTGAAGATTGATGCAGAGAGTTACCTAGCTAGTTGAGAAGACTGCGAAGTAGGAAAGTAGGAAAATTGGATTGAAACTCAAATAACTGTGGCGTGTGGTGTATTAAAACAGAACAGCTCACCAGAAAAGCAGGGAGTGATGCGTTGTTAAATGGCCACAGTGGTAAAAGTGCCGCGAGAGTCCTGCGTGCGATCTGCTTACGCTTTTTGCACGTTTTTATAATGAGCTTGTCCGCGGACCAACCCTTTCCCCGGCATCGGCGGGACCGCCTATCCATCATGGTCCTCAGTGATCTGCAAACATCTTCCAAGTGGTCACTGGCGGGTCTCGGAGGTAGGAGGGCCTTTCATCCCGGTTGACCGTATGTGTGCGCAAAGCCAAGTGACATGTTATTTCTTTCCTTGCCCGCTCAGAGAGCCAGACGCTCTCTTCTCTTTTTTTTTTTTTTTTAACATCTTATACCACCACATTGGCGAGAGCTTTATGGAGGTTGTACACATAGGACGATCAGTTGACCGTAGCACAGGTGCATTCCCGTGTAGCCGCGCGCACGTTCTTGCATCGCTTGTGGAGCTTGTGTTACTTTGCGGCAGGGTGGCACTGTGCTTGTGTGCTCTACCGCCTTGGCGCGGACGCAGTGCACAAGGATGTGCAGTAGGTTCCTAGGACGTAAAAGGAGGCGGAACGTACGTGCATGTGTGGCTTTTGACGCTGAAGATGAGGGCGCCGGGGGGGTTTGTGGCCCGTGGCCTTTGGGGCGTGGAAGAGTGAATGAGTAGGCGAGTGGCTTTGACCGCGCGCTTCGTGGGACGGGGGAGCGGGCGGACCCCGGCCGCTTTTGGCTACCTCTCATTGGCACGCGGAAAGATCTAGGCTTGTGTGACGTAGTTACTCTCGTGTAAGTTTAAAGTGAGTGACTGGAGCTGTTAGTCCAGAGTGGAGAGTCGAGCCATATTGAACGGTGATTTCTGGGACGAAATATTGTACCGAAATACAACTGGAAACTGCTCAATAGTCACTGTGCCGGCAACGTATTGATTCTAAGAAAACACAGAAGTCCGATGGTCAATCACGCGCTCTGTTTGCATGGAAGAGAACGGATTGTCCTTCAGTCCGGCAGGTACACTCAACTTGCCTTTGTTTCGTTTTACATAGGACAGATTGTCGCTGCGCCTGAAATTGCGGGATTTCAATGGATTTCAATTAACGCCGGCAATTCAGCTCCCGCATCCAAGGTCGAGTGACAGCGGGCTAGGTAACCATAGGACGTCGTTAATCAAGGCCGATAAGATAGGCGCGGAAGGAGTCTCCTAGCTCCGTACGGAGTAGCTTGCTTCGACATCCCGAACTGGCCGGCAAGGCGCCCTCTTGCGCCACCGCCGAACAGTGAGCCGATAGCAAAGCAAAACACTCGGCTTGGGACAGAGCCGAACAATACAGGTTCGTTGTAGCCATTCGCCGAGGAGGATGATTGCAATGCCAAACAAAGGCTCAAAGCACTTTGCCTCCAGCAGAAAGATCCAAAAGAACAACTCATACTAAGGACTTCATTCAGCAAGGCCTCCCGTTCCTCCCTGTCTCCGGGGCAAAGAAAAGCTTTTCATACCCCTCGAATTCCCGGAATCCGGTTGAAGCGTTTTTCGCCCGCGTTGAAACAGACCGGCCGAATGACCGAGAGGTGATTGGGCGGCGGCCCACATGGCGTTTGGTGTGGCGCGGCTCGGCGCGTGGCCTGGAGCTCAGGGGTGCAGCTTTAGCGAGATGGAAGGGGCCCGGGGGTTCAGCCTCCTCGTTCGACGACATCGCAAGTGGACGGTGACATGTTCGTTTTGTGCGGTTGCTCGATCGCCTTAGCCGCGCCTATCAATTGCTTATCACTTCTCCCGCAGGACAATGCTTTTTCCTACGCTTTTGCTTTCAGCAGCATAGTACGTAGAGCGCGCTATTTCTGTTGTACGGCGCAGAAGTCTGTCAACGAAGAGTGCCCCGTGAGAGCTGTGCGCCCTCATGCGCTTTCATCCTAGGAAAATGCACGCCTGTGGAGATCGCGAAACCGCCATCTCGCAGCTTCCCGTGTGCAGCAGCACAGACTAACCAGCCAAAAGCTGATCGCCCTCCATGTATTTCGGCCAAATGAGGGGTTGATGCCGGATCATGGCGTGACGCCCTGGGCCTTCACTTCCCAAGGTTGCGCGCGCACGCTAAAGCTTGCGCTTATTCCAGCAAGGCGCCCGGCCGAACGCCCTGCAAAGTGTGGGGAGGAAACAAAACATCAAAGGCGCCTTGCAACAATGCCGAGAATTGAGGCTTCGAGGGAGCCTTCACGGCGGCGGCTCGCTGCTTCCCGCCCCCCTTGCCGTGATGCGCCACAATCTTCTTTTGTTGTCTTATCCCTGTGCCGCTCAGCAGCGGGCATCGGACGCTAGGAGGAAACGGATTTGATCACCTTTGTCCTCTCGTTCTTGGCTTGCCCTCCCATTGTCCATTTCGGAGATGGGCGTCGAGGGGCGTGGGAGTTTGAGTTCCATTCTTAAGTCCCTTCAATCCCTCCACCATCTCCTTTCCTTCCCTCTCTCCTTTTCTGCTGTGCACGAACTTCACACTCGTTCGCTCTTTCTATCTCTCTCTTTTGCCAGGTCAGGTCTGAGACCTGTATGTTACACTCATTTGCTTTGCTTTTGACTCTTCAACCAAGTCTTTCTTTTCGAGTCCAAGCGTCTCGGGCCCGCGGCCTCTTTCCAGTACTTGATATCTATCCTATTCAATCCTGTAACCAGAGAATTTATCCACAAGTTCGACACTTGAATCGGGTGGAACATTTCGAAAATGGTTTCCCAAAGTTTGACGTCCGTTTTCAGCCTGGTTGCAGCCTTGGCAACTCCTTCTTCGGCCTTTTTCCGCATGACTTGCCCCGGCGGTCTAGTCCGCGAACGCGCTGATCCCATCACGGACCCCGGTGCCGTATCCCCACACGTGCACACGATTGCAGGAGGCAATGGCTTCGGTTTCTCCATGGACTACGAGCAAGCCCGCAACTCCGATTGCACTTCTTGCAAGATTAAACAGGATCTGTCCAACTACTGGACCCCAACGCTCTACTATCATGCCGAGAATGGCAGCTTCATCGACGTTCCCCAGGTTGGCGATGGCGCCGGCAAACTTGGCGGCATGACCGTCTACTATCTGTAAGTCCTTCCCATCTATCACACTTGGTTGAAAAGTAATTTTACTGATAAATGATTCAATAGGCAACGGCCGGGTCCAGACAACGACGAACTAAACGCATTCCCCGAGGGTTTCCGTATGCTCGCCGGCGACCCGAACAAGCGCAATTTCACCGGTGACTTCGCCGCCGAGGCTGTTTCCTATGTCTGCCTCGACTATGACGGCACCGGCGCCGGCGGGGAGTGGAACGAGTTTCCGGACCACAACTGCCCCAATGGCGTGCGTGCGCAAGTCTTCTTCCCCTCGTGCTGGGACGGTGAGAACCTCGATTCGGACGACCACCGCAGCCACGTCGCGTACCCGGAGTCTGGCGAGTACAACAATGGCCGCTGCCCTGACAGCCATCCCATCCATCTCATCTCTCTTTTCTATGAGACCATTTACGACACGAACATCTTCAAGGATGACTGGTATGGCGACGGCCAGCCTTTCGTCTGGTCTATGGGCGACCCGACCGGCTACGGGTACCACGGCGACTTCGTCAACGGTTGGGACGTCGACGTCCTTCAGGATGCTGTCGACAGCTGCACAGCTGACTCGGGCCTGCTCGAGGACTGCGACGCTTTCGACCTCCTCGACGACTCCGAATGCTCCGCTTGCATGATCCCGCCGTCGGTCGACGAGCAGATCACGGGCGTGCTCGACGCGCTGCCCGGCTGCAACCCGGTGACGGAGGGCCCCGAGCCCGCCGCCAAGGTCGGCGACTGCCCCACGGCGGAGATCGGCACCGCCGCGACGTTTTTCACGGACTTGACGGCCAGCCTGGGCTGGGAGTACGTCGGCTGCGGCAAGGACGAGTACAACGACCGCACTTTCTCGGCCAAGAGCACCAACCAGGCCGACATGACGGTCGAGGACTGCGTCGACTTCTGCGACGGCTTCGACTTCGCCGGGCTCGAGTACGGCACCGAGTGCTATTGCTCCGATTCCCTGCCGGAAGATCGCGCGCCCAAGCCGGGCCTGCTAGGCAACTGCGGCATGGAGTGCGGGGGTGACGACGGCGAGGTTTGCGGCGGTGCCGGCGCGCTGTCTATTTACCACAAGTGCGGCGGCGACGAGTGCTCAAACGTCCAGTACGGCGTTGTGGGCAACTCGACTTCGACCTCGACCACGTCGACTCCCTCATCTTCGTCCTCGCCTTCGTCCTCGTCTTCGGCTCCCTCGCCGCCTGCTTCCTCGGGGGCCTCGACCGAGGACACTTCGACCGACGAGTCTACGACAACAACAAGCTCGACGTCTGACAGTTCGGACGGAACCGACTCTGACTCTAGCCCTTCCGAGCCTGACTCCATTTCCACCCGGGAGTCGTACCCCAGTCCTTCAGTGTCGTCGACTGATTTTCCTCCGTCTGACTCGACTCCGGAGACTACATCCACGTCGGAGACTCCTGAAGAGTCTGGCAGCTCCGTAGAGCCCGAGAGCCCTGAAGAGCCCGAGGGGCCTGAGAGGCCATCTATCACGTCTGCCGCGTCTACTCCAACACCCACGCCTACTACGATGATCACAGCGCCATCTTTGTCGTCCTCGACTATGACCTCGACCTCGACGTCTGCGCCTTCCCATTCGCAACCTCGCCCGACGTACTACCACCCGTGGTCGGGCAACCACGGTGTTGTCCACGAGGAAGATGGCAGTGTCCCGTCTTGCAGTTAAACTACTTGTGATAAGAGGAAGGTGGTTTGTGGTACATTAAACTACCTATAACGGGCGAGGAAAAAACTTTACTTTGTTCGGTTGGCATGGAACGAGGGTCCCCTGATCCAAGCTACTGTCAGACCAAGCCTTTTTTTCTTGGCATCGCTCGCACGCCTTGTTAGTGTTGGGTAGCTCTATTCTTTTGTATATACTTGGCGTGTATTCACTTCGTGCTCGTCTTCACTTCTATTCACATACATTTGTTAGGACTGCCGCATCTGCCGGAGCCTGGCGGTGCGGAGGTTGGTACTTTGAATATTCTCAAGCTCTTATATATTTTAGCATCCCTGCCAACCGAAGGATATTTCCTATGAAATGCTTTCGTTGATTGTTTGGTTGGAGGAGGGGGCATACCCCGTGAATGTTCTTGATTTCAATGCACTAGCATCATTGCTCCAGACGATTTCAATTATGTAAAGGACAAGGGTAGAATCCCAACGACTAATGCTATACCAATCTGGTAAGTGCATAGTATAAAATGACATGTACAGCCTCCAATGCCGCTAGCAATCCTGAGCCTGCAGCAAGACCAAGTTCCGGCTTCTCAAATGCGACGCCAATAGCCACAGCAAAGAGTCACAGATTTAACAAGAGCAGTGATAAGCCACGCGATTCATAGCTTTCTAGTAGGTCCAGTCTTGATTCGATCGACGTGCATTGAAGTAAAATTGGATCGCAGCCGATGCAATTCGTTCCCTGTGTCTGTGTAGCTTCCAGGGGCGAGCACAGGAGCAACTGTGGGGTATGCGTGTTGTCTATGGTATGCGGGCGCGGGAAACTACGGCAGTTCACCGAGTAGGGTTGCTATGTCCGGGTACTTAGCATGGAATAGCTCGTGCCATCTCCAGAGTATGGGTGCCGACCAATAGCAGTAAGTGACTTACTAGAAGGCGAATAGGAGCGGCCATGGCATTGTCGAGCAATGGGTTCCATTTGCTTCCTATTCTGGTTGGCTTGGGCTTACAGGGGAGTGCCGGGGAGATTAAGTTAACAAAGTACTCCGTGGACAAGATGGAATTCAGCCAAAACAGGTCTAGGAGATGTTTATGTATGTCAGCTGCCGAAGTTGAAAATTACCAAACAACATACTAGAGAACGACTCTATTCCCATTGCCATTCCTCTTGTAAATTCGTATTCTAAATCAACACTGTACATTAAACCGCCGCAGCGTCTAGGTACTATGATGATTTACTTTCAGCATATATTAAGTCAGGCTACAGATTCATTGCACAACTATACACAACATATATCGCAGTAATATGCCTATCCTCTGTTTTAGAAATTACATTCATCCAAAGGATCGCACAGCCGTGCGTTGCCGGAAAGGCCCTGTATGGAATGTGTTCCATTGATAACCGGTAGACGTGTCAAGTCTTGCAAATATATCTCGACAAGGAGTTGAAGAATTGGCAGCTCCCGTGTAAAACTTCAGCTTACAATGAGTGCCAAGCTACAGGCATTTTAAGCTTGGCAATGCAACTCTGGGCTTGGTCAAGTTAACCCTAGTGAGAAACGCACAAATGTGCGTTCATACCGCAGCGCAATCTGGGTGTGTGAGACAACATTGCCCCACATTCTTCAAGCACGTCTACTCAGGCTTTGGCAAGCGCTAGCTACCACATGACACAACTCTACCCAACTCATTAGCTCCTCCCCTTTCAAATTACAAATGTGACATAGCCACAGCACGAATGCCAATGTGGAGAAAGTCTGATAATACGGATCCTTTCCTAATAGCCTACACTGGTGATAATCCTGGTCAAGAAAAGTATGTTCTGATGTGTCCGTACTCTTCTGCCCACTGGACTTTTCACCATACTAATATCACCTAGTTACAGCTTGTGTAGTTTACTAGAACCATGGAGAATTTTCAGGGCCGAAAGCCTTTCTGGTGCAGCAGACCAACCTCAGCCTAATTTCTCTTTTCAGAAAGACATCGATTCACCCTCTGATTCTGCAACCGATGTAACCTATCCACCTCCAGTAGCGACTGGTAATGTCTTGCTTCTTTAGGGGCAAGTGGCTCAGTCTATTGTTCTGCAGAAACAACCACAATAGGGCGCACAAGGACACACAAGGATGCACCAAGCATGCTATTAATGTCGTGTTCGGAAAGTCAGGTACTCCGGCGGTGAGCAGATGTACCAGAGAGGGAATAGAGTGCTTCCGGACTCGACGAAACCAGTCTTCTCAAATCGATCCGTTCAAGAGGGAACACAAAGGCCATATAGACAAATTGGGAGAGACTCGACTGTGGCCGCTACGAGCAAAACTACGCCAAAGACCAGTTTCTGTCAACAGGATTCGGAAAGTGTACTCCCCGCTATAATAGTAAAAATGGTTCGAGTCCCGTAAGGCGGTCTGCACCTACGGAAGACGATGATTGGAACACAGATATGGAGGACGGATGTCGCGGCCATTGGTTCTGTTATTGGCGAAATGTGGCATGAAATTTTCGAATTGATGTTCAAGAAATTTTGCTTGGATGCGAGAAACGCGAAAAAAGTCCGAATCCCTTTATGAAGGATCAGAACAGTCTAGCTCAAACTCGGACTCCCAAAATTCGGGAGCCCAGCCGAATCCTAGTACATCCGTATCGCAAAACAGTCAAGATTCGTTATCTCGAGAGAAGGATCCAGAGACTAGGAAATCTAGAGAACGGATACTAGACAATACTGGAGATGGCGACGGAGAAGACGAACCGCCTGCCGCCAGAGTCAAAAGGCCCAACCAATCGATGACGGTAAACATTTGGCATGCCGATATGCGAAGTACAGCGTCAAGGCCCGGAATTGCTACAAATTCAACAAGATGAAAACGATTCCAAGAGTCAAGTATATATGATCTTTTGCGCAAAGCCTTTTATTATTCCTTTTTGAGTTAACTAGTGCCTAGACAGCATTTGTGGCGGCACCATCTTCTACCTTTGTACTGCCTAACTTGCTCCTTGACATTTCTAGATTAGAGTAATCGGAATAACTATATCCGAGCGAAGGACTGCATCCAAGGAGAACCGAAAATTTTTGAAGGGATAAATCACAATTTGCGTAAGGAGCTTTCCCAGCGATTGCCGCAAAAGCCGGAAAGAATTGTCAAATCATATACCAAAAAATTTTCTCTGACAGTCCACTGCCGGATAGTCCTTGTAAGTCGCCACTGGATGGCTAAGGCCAACTAGTTTGGTATCTACTCTGTAGGTATTCTAAGATTCTAAAGTCAATGTATAGACATCGAGTCTCCCCTCCTGGAGGAAGTGGCCGCTATTCGGCGTCTCACCGAACCCCACGGCCGAGAACTAGCTGACTCCTTCCTAAGTTCAAGTGGATGCAACCCGTCCAGCTTTCAAGAAGAGATTAGGGCCCTTCTAGACCTCACGAGCTTGGGACTGCCTACATGTGTGATTGAGCAGTACATGGGAGCGCAACAACTCCCAGGGGAGTGCTGGACTTTCACACTCGAGACAAAACAACGCGACGGTAACCATTCACACGTCGCCGTCCTGTCACGGGAGCCATCCAGAATCCAGCAAGTCATCCCACCAAATGGTTGAAGACGAAGTCGACGCCAGGGAAAACAAATAGGTGGCACGGGAAATACCCTCACACAGGACCCCAGTTGCAGCCCATTCCAGCCTAGTCCCACGGTAGGTAGCTGTACTGGCCCAAGCAGGGGCCAACAGCCGACGCGGAGAGCGTCGCATCTTGCAACCATCTTGATAAATCATTGCTCTCAGGGGCTGCAAGAGAGAACCCAGTAGAAGATCCTGACAATACTAAGGTGTCTGGGGATCCTATGAACTCCCAAGGCGCTCCTGTGGAATATGGCGACAATATAAATACTGCAAGTCTGGACAACCTTGACGTGTTCAATAACGGGACTGATGATTGGCTCTTGAATGATCTTGAGCCGGTGGGCATTTAGACTTCGTGCGTATTGAACCATCAACTTCTACGCAGTGACAGTTGACTTTCCGTCAGAAATTATGACGGTATGTTGGAACTTCTTAGGCGTTTTTCCCAAAAGCTAACACATCTAGCTAGATGACGGATGGTGCAGAAAATTTTCTTTTTTTTCATCTTTTGGAATTTTTTTGAGAATTCAGAATTGCAGTCAAGGCGTAGGAGATGGGTGAACTGTCAAATCACGGCTATGGCATGTTGAATGTCGGGAGAACCGTTTTTTGGACGGGAGACATTGGAGTGGTATGAATAGAAATCGGAAAGTTCGGATTACAATTTCCATGTGATAAGACCTGCTAATCTACGTTTGAAGTATACTAGTCGTCCTCAAACACCATCGGGTAATGTGCAAATGTATAGGGTTCTTCCCTAGCTGAGATTGGTCGCAATACTAAAAGCTTCGCTTGTCTTCCACGTAAACGTAAGGAAGACCTCATTAGACATGCATGCACAAGTAGATAAGAAACTAGGATACACGTCTTAACCAGGAGTACCACCACTCCCACTTACTCCACAAGCGCTTCCGCCACCAATTCCAAATTATCTACTTCGTAAACACTTCTATCCTCACTCACCAACCACTCACCGCTCGCCAGACCTCTCCCTCCGTACACTCAAGCAAGAGAGAACAGCCCGGAAAAAAAAACCAAACCCGCCCTCCCCATCCGAGCACACGTTGAGAGCGAAGAATACACAGAATACAAGGTGTGCGCACGAGGAAAACCTTATTGACCAGTAAGTAACCGAGTAGCAGTATCCGATGCGCTGTCAAAACATCTTCCATCACGCATGACCACTGAGTACCCACTCGCAAGTCTCACCGGCCGCCCAACATCGAAAGACGCAGCCATCTCGTGTAAGAACTAGAGAGATTGACCGCCCTCATCTCCCGCCCCTCCTCTGCAGAAGCTCAACTACGTCATTTTGTCATGCAGCGTAAGAGACCGATGGATGTTATTGTCGTTGTGCGGATGCGGATTAGCGTCGAAAAGTGGGAACGGAGGGGCCCGGAAAAGTCCGTATCTAACCCGTTGCGCATGTCCAGGCCGAACGAGAAACTTGAACGCTACGGGGATGAGAAGCGCCAACGTTGGGCGCTTAGCACGAGACATCTTGAGAAGCGCGCGAGTTCATGAGGAGCGCGACAATAAGGCCGTAGAGACCTGTTTGAAGAGGGATTCCGTGGTTAGCAATTCTTGTCCCAGGGAGCGAATCACAACCATGGGATGCAGTTACTCACCCAAGACTTCGGCGAAAATGAGGATCAGGATCATGCCGACGAAGAGACGAGGCTGCTGAGCGGTGCCGCGCACACCGGCATCACCGACGATGCCGATGGCGAAGCCCGCAGCCAGACCGGCTAGACCCACGGCCAAACCGGCGCCGAGCTGGATGAATCCAGTGAAGAGGGCCGACTGTTGTGACAGGTCATTTGAGATGAGCACACTAACGACCAGGCCGTAAATGGCAATGATACCCGCCATAATAACGGGGATAATATCTAGGAGCCAAGGAAGTTAGCATGCTTGGACGGTCTCGCTTCGGAAGGTGTGTAAGGCTAGTGTCTGGTAAGGTTGTTGGGAAACCATGGCTGCCTTATAGCTTCCCTGAGCTAGAGCCCGCATTGAAGGAAGCGGCGGATGGAATGATCAAGGAGGCGCCAGCACGTACTCTTGACGATTAGGTCCGGTCGGAGGACACCCATAGCCGAGATACCAACGCCAGCCTTGGCGGTGCCGTAGGCGGCACCAAAGCAGGTGAAGACGATGGCTGAGGTGCAGCCCATCGCACCGAAGAAGGGCTGTTATGCATCCAGTTAGCTTGTGTTCTACATGTTACTGGAGTTGATAGGTTTGCCCAAAATCCCAGAGCTGAGCGCAGTTCTCCAAAGGCGAAGCGCCACGGCGAGTCGGATAGTATGGACTTACGGCATAGACGGGGCTGCGGCGAGAGATAAGTCAGCACAGTTCGACAGTAGCAAGAGGAACACCCTGAGGTGAGCCCTGGGAAGAGCAAGATAGAGCTCGATGCTTATCTGCCTCCCACCTCCTAGGCGGGAGGCAGCCACCAAAACGCCCTAGGACAGCGGCACGTACCAGAGATCGGTAGACATCGTGACGGCGAGCGCTTACTGTCTTCTACGGTAGGGTCGGAGGAAGCGGGTGAGAGGCCGGGAGCAGCAGTCGACGATGGAGACGTTGACGGGCGATGGGGGTTGTTGGAAGGCAACAGAAAGAGGCTGCTCTGGGTGGATGACGGGCGGAGGTGCTCTGTTGCTTTTTAGCGTCGCGCTGAGCACATGGGTCCTCATCACGTGAACGGGGAGCTTGGGTGTTCGCCAAGCCTTTTGGCGACCCGCAGAATTGGGAAATTTTTGGCCGGCGAAGTGGGCGAGCGCGCCCAACACCATTTACTCCCTCCAACCGTACCTGCACAACGGGCTGATTCCCGGCACTGCGAGCGCAAAGGGCGAGCTTTCGCAAGGAACCCTTTGTCTTCCACGCTCCTGTTTCTTTTGAACATTTGCACCTACTTTTTTCAAATCCCTACCGTACTTCCCGACAAAATGGCCAGCGAGCAACCCTCGGTCGGTGAGTCGACATTGTCGCGCATCGCACAGACCGAAGTTTGAAGTCTAACTTTACGATTTCTGCAGCCTGGCCCATTGCGGATGGGGCGCTGACCCAGGAGATTCTCGATCTGGTACAGCAATGCGCTCATTACCGCCAGCTCAAGAAGGGTGCCAATGAAGGTACGAGCCTGCGCGCCCGAGGAGCCCTTCTAGTATCTTCCTGACACTATTATTGCGTGTATGGATGAAGAGCGACTGACAGGCCGGCCTTGCGCCTTTGTATTATAGCGACGAAGACCTTGAACCGCGGTGTTTCGGAACTCGTCGTCTTAGCTGCCGACACAACTCCGCTCGCCATTCTGCTGCATCTACCGTTGCTCTGCGAAGGTACGAACACGAGAACATGACAAGAAGATATATAGGATGGCTTAGGGAGGGCGACTGCTGACCCAACTTAGATAAGAATGTCCCATACGTTTACGTCCCGAGCAAGGTTGCTCTTGGCCGTGCCTGCGGTGTCAGCCGCGCTGTCATCGCCGCGAGCTTGACTACCAACGAGGCTAGCGACCTCCAGAATCAGATCCGCGCTCTGAAAGACAAGGTCGAGAGGCTTATGATCTGAAAAGGATGGGAAGAAGCGGTGAGGGGGTACGGAAGCAGCCGACTAGGCAGACTGCACTGCGGCATACTTGGATTTGTTTTACCGTCCAAGCATTTAGTGGATGCAAAGATGGACTCCTAGTGGGTATGTTTGATCAGTCAAATTATTAAAAGAGGAAAAGGTCAGTTGGTTGAACAAAGGACTACTTAAATCATACATTGGATCGAGACTTGCCGCTCTACACGAAAACTCCGGTATTAGTATTTAGCTCGCGTGGCCGTGTTCTCACTCAGTTGATTCGTACGTCAATGTATGCAGGACCATACTCCGTACGAACACCCATATAAATGAGCGATTGGGATTGATCCTGATGAACGCGCTAGTTCTAATTTTCAAGTACAGTTCAAGGCTAGGGTCTCATGAGAGAAGCGTACAAATACGAAGTACGTACGGAGTAGGTTCCTATGATCTCCAAACGCCGAGTCTTGGCGCTTTTGCTTTTTTTTACTAGCTCTCTTCGTCTCCTTGCACCTGTCGACGCTTGCTACGTACGTACTCTACGATACCTACGTATGTATTAGATAGCATGTATTTGTTTTAGGTTTCGTACGTAGTATGCCTAGGCTAACGCCCCCCCGAGATCGAACCTACATAGTAGCAGCTGAACTGAGAGTTTCAGTGTTGCTACCTGATAGTGCCTGGGAACATCGCCTCCCGGTTTGTATACAAAGACCCACTCTCCTCGTCTAGCTGAGGAAGCCATGCCGACGCTACCGACACCGAATGTCGACTCTTGGCCTCTTCAGATTCCGAACCCGTTCACACATCCGACAGCTGTTATTCTTTGCAAGAAGCTCCACAATGGTCAAATGCCAAGAGCCCCAAATCCTCCCGCCCGATGTTCCAGTGGAGGAAGAGACAATACCCAGCTATAACCCCAAACATTTCTATCTGATGAGTCCAGGTCAGATAGTGCGCGGACGATACAAGATAGTGGTTAAGCTTAGATGGGGCTCTACTTCGACCGTATGGCTAGCCGAAGACACTTCACGGTATGCCCTCGTTCAAGTCCATTCTATTTGCCTCTAACAACTTCCTAGATGGTTTTGGCAGGCGAAGAGATACGTTGCTGTCAAATTTGCCGTATCTAATGATCAAGAGACAGAAAACCACGAGCATAATATCACTAGATACCTTCAGGCAAATCCGTCGCATGAAGGCTTCAGGTTCGTGAGAGCGGCAATCGATCACTTCGAAATTACGGGCCCGCAAGGCGCGCACCCTTGTCTGGTCTATGACTCTATGCGAGAGATATTCAGACTCTTCCAGAGGCGGGTTCCCGACGGCAAGATTCCAGAGCCGCTTCCCAAGCTGCTCCTACAGCATATCTTATTAGGGCTTGACTACCTTCATTCCGAATGTAGTATTGTTCACACAGGTTGGTAGGCGGCCGTTTCTCCGATCAATGCGTTGTAACACTTATTTTAACTAGATATCAAGCAAGACAATATCATGTTGACATTTGAGGATTTGTCCGTGCTCGAACATTTTCTCAAGAACCTAGCCGAAGTTCATATGCTGCGAAAGATGCAAGACGATAGCCCAGTGTATCTTTCTTTGATTTCGGCGGATTCAAATCTCTTAGAACGCTTCCAAAGTTGGCGGATTTTGGGCTAGCCCAGCATAGAAATAGTCCCGAGCCTCTGCGACACCCTATCCAGCCGCCACTCTTCCATGCTCCCGAAGTCATATTAGGCACGGGTTGGTCACACAACGCAGACATATGGAGCCTTGGCGTATTGGTGTGCCTCAGCCGATTGAATGCTCCGGTTTCTAGCTAATCACGACGTAACACCTAGATTTGGAACCTCCTGGAAAACCGCGACCTGTTTCGAGACGTTTGCTCCAACCAAGGTGCTTACGACAGCCGAAAGTACCTTGCAGAGATGATTGCATTACTAGGCCCTCCACCTGAAGAGCTACTGATCGAGAGGAAAAGTGGGGCAGAGTCGAATGGAAATGGCTTTGGCCAACGTAGAAGGCAACTTTGTCGGACCACTCGCGAGTACTACGGAAGGCCCTTCTTTAACTCAGAACTTACGATTATATCTTTGTGCAGGATGGAAACTTCATCGCGCCTTGCCTTTCGAAGACTCCCGTACTGACCCTGGTACACAGGCGTGTTCCTATATGAAGACTTAATTCCCTCCAACTTTAACCTTCCAGACTCCATTCTTTCTCTCGAGGGCAAGGACAAAGAACTATTTCTTGATTTTGCAGATCATATGCTTCAATGGTTGCCGGAGAAGAGGACGGCCGCAAAAGATCTCCTCAAGCATCCTTGGCTGACTATGTGAGCGTGTCAGAACTACATGTGTTACGGATTGCGCAGTATGATACATATCAAGTGCATGTAGCTCAGCGAGCCGCCTCACTTGTAGGGCTGATTATCACTCATCACCAACTAACTCGCTCCGGGACAACATGCTCGGTAAAGACCCATCACCTTTGCCTTTGCTTTTGCCAATGGGTCCTGTGCCTCCTCCGTGAAGCTGAATACTCCGAGCTTACGATATTTTTTAAAAGCTTATTTGGCCATAGATTATCTATATCTTGAAGGGACCATGTGGTGTCATTACAGCCACGGGTTGTTGATACATTCTCCACCCGAAAGGCACATCATAATTTCTGACGCTCTCATCTTAATGTCCTTACCGTGCCTACTTAGATAGACGAGTAGCCGAAAGACTAGAGGGGCTTGACGGGAATCAATTGGAGGCTCGACGCGGAGGCTACGACTCCGCTATCGTGCGCCTACTCGTACAGAACGGAGATACTAAAAAATGGTGTTTGCTGGTTTGTATCCCTACTAGCGCTTCTATTAGATAAAGCCGCAGCGGATGCCTAGAGGATAGGCTGGCCGCCGAATCAACAGTCTGTCCTCAAATTAGCGACTAGGAACTTGCCGGAAGATATGATTCCGCGTGATGGGATTCTTCAATAGATAGTTCAGACGTGCTACCACCATTGTTTCGTCCTAGGCACCATCTCAAGCGGTATCTTTTGGTGTATCACCCGCGATATTTTGTCCAGTAGATTTATGAAGCACTGGCTTTTCACATTTAAACCCCCTTGCAAGAACGATACAACTCCATCTGTGACGAAGGTGTCGAGAAAGGTTCTCTCTACTACTGCGAACTTGGCAAAGTCGATCAAATAGGCTTTTAGGGGTACTACGGAGGATGTTGGGGCGCTGGGATATTTGAAAGCCGTTGAAGATACGGTTGCGGGCATCCCTGCCCTTGAGGAAAGGTGACCAAAGGAGAGATTATGTAAATTCATTTCTGGGCATGTCGAATATAATTGCGACGAAGTGTCTATTTTAAGCGAAACACGCAGTGGAAACCCCCACCCCACAATGGACAATGAAGGCAACGTCATCAATCCCCCGGCATCCTAGGCAAAGGGAACCTAAAGCAATTGAATAGAGCCACGTCCTTTCGCTATTACCCAGAAACAGTCTTGACACAGTTCTCCAACAAGGTGTACGACTCACATTATGCCAACCAACTCACCAACGCGGAATCATCAACCGCTGCTCAACCAGCTGCACCATTTTCTCAAGCTACGCCAGTCTTGTCCTGGGGACTGAATAACAATGTGCAGGAATGTTGGGATGAGACTCGACGGGTTGAAGCCCAAAATTTCCACGAACACGGCAAATGGATATACGACTGTTGCAACCAGTGGCATGTCTATGGCTAAGGAGGGTTTTCTGGGGCCGGAGCGCTTCCAGTTTGCTCCCGTCACTTCATGGTTTTTATTCAAGAGCTGGACCTGCCGTAATCGTTCGCCGTGTTCGTGGCATGGCCGCCGGAAAACCGCCACTACCGACCTAGACGGGGCTTCGGCGATAGGGCGATTAGGCTGACTATCCACCAAGTTTTTGCTTTGCATTGTTGAATTATGGTGAAATTTAGGTAGTAGTGTTATTCCACCCTCCAATGGTTCTTTCGATAAAAATCTCCAGGTGCTTGGCACCGCGTGTAGCACAGGTTTCCGTAGGATGGGCGATTATCAGTGAAATAATTCTGGTCTGGATTCTGCTTTGTAGCTTCCGACCGGCCGACCGAAAGATCATCGCGAAATAATGAGTCTTGCGGAATTACCTGCTCCTCGTGCAACAATGTCCGATGGCGGACTTGCTTGTATTTACGGTACGTCTATACGAAGTAACCTACATCCAATAGTTATCCCACTTCAAAATGAAGGCTTCTTAGAGTAGTCCGCTAATATATGGACTTCTAAAAGTACTAACGTGTAGTACCCCCTGGTCGGTCAGACCCCCTGGTCGGTCAGC
>MU001701.1:108178-136419 GCA_010093515.1 Lineolata rhizophorae
CTGAGGGCGGGTCATACCCTGATAGGAACGGTTACACATAGGCTAGTGCTAAAGCGCGAAAATTCTGCATTGAATGAAGTGCAAGAAAGAATGAGGGTACACTACAGAAGAGAGCTCTATGTACTAGAACAAGAGCTTGCTACTTGTTCGGCTATTTGCTGCTTGCTCAAACGCGTTTGACAACTTGGTTACGGGTACGGAGTAGTGGAGGTGAAGAATCACATGCGAGGTGCGGAGCAGTCTCGTGCCTGACTCCACTCTGTTTGGTAAGAAGCGTCTGGGCAGGGCGCTAAGCAGACTGGGAGAGATAAGCAAATGCTACATGGGAGCTAGAGACGGGCGCCGTGTAAGACGCCGAGCGCACAATACGACGGGAAGCAGCGGGGGCAGAAGGTCGATTGCACCTGACGGACGGCAGGGCCAAAAGGGGCCTTCCGGAGCATCCGCAGGGGTGCCAGGGCGGCCAAGGGGGCGGATCTCGGATGCGGCCTGGGGCCAGCGCCCGCGGCCGCCGCTTAAATTGCGGCCGGGCTCGGCCGCCTGCCATTGGCCGAGCCGATTGATGGAGCGCCCCGGCGAGCCCCAGGGTCTTAAGGAAACGGCAGCGCTCCACCACCGCCGCCGCCTCCTCCACCAGCATCTGCACCACCCGACGACCTCATGTCAGCGTGCCTGCGCCAGCCTCCTTCCTGCCGGCCGTGACCTGCGCTCGTCGTCGTGCGCAGTCCTGGGCGCTTTTGCTCCGCCGCCGTCTTGCGTGCATCTCCTCGTTTGCCTTCTCTTCCGCCTTCTTCCGCGCTCCGTGCTGCCCTCGGCCCCCCTGCCCCGTCCCGTCCGTTCTTTCGCTCGCTCCCGGCCGCGACCGCGCCCGCCACCCCGACGCCCGCATCCTGGCATCGCCAGGGTGAAGCAAGGACAGGATGCCGTCCGCAATGGAGCATTTCGCGCCCGTCGCGCCGGCACACCGCTTTGTGCGCGAGGAGAGCAAGAGCAAGGAGAACGGCGCGCCCTCGCGGCGGCCCAGGCGGACGTCGCACAGCCTGCCGGAGGATCCGCGGGGCGACATGGAGATGGTCGCCATCGGCGGCAGCCTGGGCGACGGAACCATGGCTCAGCAGGCCGTCACGGCGGTGTGTTCTACCCTTGGCGATGCTACCGCCCGCGATCCCAACGCTCCATTTTCACCGTTTGCATCCGCCTCCGTACCCGTCCATTCTTCACGTCCTCCGCTCTTCAGGGCTCCCTTCACCCCACGCCTTCGCCAATGTCATCCGCAACGCTGACTCTGCCCCCGTGCCTCAACCCGCAGGCCCAGCAGCCCCGCCCCCGCGGCGCGAAGCGCCGGAAGGCCAAGTCGCTAGCCCGCCGCTGCAAAGCCTTCATGATGCGCCACACGTGGGTGCTGCCCTTGGCCGTGTGCTGCGTCGTCGCGGGCGCGTACCTGCTCAACCCGACGCCCTCGAATCCCGTCCACCAGGCGCTGTTCCTGTCGTACCCGCTGCCGCGCGACGCGGACGCACCCGCCGACGCACCCACCATGTACGGCAAGGGCGCCAAGGACTTCTACTTCGTCGCCTACTACGTCGCCTTCCTGACCTTCACGCGCGAGTTCCTCATGCAGCGCATGCTCCGCCCGTTGGCCGTGCGCTGCGGCATCCGCAAGGGCGGCAAGCAAACGCGCTTCGTCGAGCAGGTCTACACGGCCATCTACTTCGCCGTCTTCGGGCCCTTCGGCATGTACGTCATGAGCCAGACGCCCGTCTGGTACTTCAACACGAGGGCCATGTACGAGAACTTCCCGCATCGCGAGCACGACGGCCTGTTCAAGACGTACTACCTGCTTCAGGCGAGCTACTGGGCACAGCAGGCCATCGTCCTCCTGCTTCAGCAGGAGAAGCCGCGCAAGGACTACAAGGAGCTGGTTGGGCATCATATCATCACGCTGGCATTGATTTGGCTGAGCTACCGCTTCCACTTCGCTTCCATGGGGTTGGCCGTTTATATCACGCACGACATTAGCGACTTCTTCCTCGCGGTAAGTTAGAATCCCAAGTGACCCCATGTCGAGAGGCTGATGCGCTGTTTTCCCTCAGACCTCCAAAACCCTCAATTACCTCGATTCCCCCTTGATCGGCCCCTATTACGCCTTCTTCGTCGTCGTCTGGACCTACCTCCGCCACTACATCAACCTGCGCATCCTGTGGTCCATCCTGACCGAGTTCAACACCGTCGGCCCCTACGAGCTCAACTGGGACACGCAGCAGTACAAGTGCTGGATCAGCCAGATCATCACCTTCGGCCTGCTCGCCTCGCTCCAGGCCATCAACCTCTTCTGGCTCTTCCTCATCCTGCGCATCGGGTACCGCTTCGTCACGGCCAACGTGGCCGTCGACGAGCGCAGCGACGCCGAGGACGACGACGAGGAGCAAGAGGAGCACCGGCACCAGCACCAGCAGCGCAAGGAGGATGGTGCCGCCGACGGCCTGCTCAAGCAACACCAGCCGGACATTCTGGTTAATGGCGAACCGGTTGAAGCGGGCGGGAAGGAAGCGGCTGCCACAGGAGTGCAAACGAGGTCGAAGGTGCGGAGTAGGAAGGCTTGAGCCACCGCCAATTGCGCTGTGCCCCCCATCTACTACCTATTAGACCGTGATTCTTGCATCACTTTTCCTCTCTTCCCGTCCATCACTTTCTGAACTCCTAGCGTTGTTACTGTTCGACAGCCCCGATCGTCGTCCGCTCCCACCTCAAGTGTGTTTTTCTAAAGCGAGCGAGCGGGCGAGCGTTGGAGGGAGCTGCGAAGCCACCGGCCGCGTGGTGATTTCGTGCGTTGCACACTTGCATTTTCCTTACTATGTTTTCGTCTTTTTCCTACCCCTATAACCTATGATGCTATACCGCTTAATAATTAATCGCCCCTACCGCTATCCTTCGGCGAAACCTAGAGCAGGGATGGAGAAGGAGTCCGGGCTATCTCTCGATGTTTTCATGTTGTTTCCGAGTAGAAGAGCCAAGATTCAATTCGTGTTCATTTTTGATCCGCAAGAGCAGGGTCGGGGGCCGTGCACCATGCAAAAAAATACGCTGTGCGTCCCCGAATATTCGTTCTCTTTTTCACCTATCATTACCAGGGAGTACAAAAGGCGCGCGTTATGTGTACAGTAGAAGCCGTGCTGAAGGAAGTGGAAGTTAACCTACGCAAGAAGGAAAGCAGCGCTGATGGTTCAGATATCATGTCACATGAATCCCATGCCAACACCCATCCTTTCTCCCATATGTGAGGGCATGAGAGATATTACGACGGTTCATATCAAGCTTCAAAGAGCTTCGCCCCATATTTCCAGTCCTTGGAGCAAAAACCATCGCCACCTCCCTTTGAGCTTTTTAATGGCTACCGATGTGCAGCTTCTCCTTGATCTTCTCGCCCATTCCTTTCTTACCGCCAGATTCGCTCGGCTTAGACTCATCCGCGCCAGAAGACTGCTGCTGCTCTTGATCGCCCGTATCGCGCTTGACACCCTTCTGCTCTAGGAGTCCTGCAACGATAAGATACCATTAGCCCCAGTGCTTAACAGCCGAAAGAAAGAAAAAAAAGGAGGCTTAGGAAAAAAAACTTACGGCCCGCTTCGGCTCCCGCGCCCGGCTTGGTCGCGTCGAAGTCTCCCCCCTCAGCCGCCAGCCCGCTCGACTTGACGTACTTCTGGCCAGTGCCCTGCTCCTTGCCGTGCTCGATGCCGCCCTCGGTGCCGGCGGTGCTAGTGCGGCGCTCGTCCCAGCTGTTGCCGCCGTATTTGTTGCCGCCGACGGGGCCGCCCTCGTCGTCGTCGTCGTCAGCGCTGTCCGCGGGGGGCGCGGGGCCGTCATCCGCGGCGCCGCCGCCTCCGGCGTGCATGCGCATCGGCTCGCCCGAGTGGTCGTCGGGCGCCCGCGCCTTCATCAGCTCCTCCGCGTCCGGCTCGTCCTGCTCGTACAACTTCTTCCGGCCGGCGCTGGCGCCGCTCCCCTGGCTGTCGCTCTTGTGCATGTTCTCCTCGGCGCCCTGCTTCGTCTCACGCACGGCATCGACCTGCTCGCCCTGCGGCTCGGCCGTGGGGCGGTCGCCGCCCTGCTGTTTCTGGGTCGGGCGCGGCGCCGAGGCCGGGTCCGCGCCGACGGAGGCGCCCGGCGTCGAGAAGGACGCGTTCGCGTTTGTGGGGCGCAGGTCTTGCCCGTGCGGGGCGGCGTCGGTCGTGGAAGAGGCGCCGCCGGGTTGGACGGGGCCGCCTTCGGCGAGGGAGTCGCCGGTGCGCGGGTTCATGGTGTTGCTGTCGGGGCCGGATTCTGGAGTGTAGAAGTTAGTGCGTGGTGCAGGAAAGAGGCGTTGGCGGGGCCTATTGGGAGAGCGGAAGACCTCGTGGAGGGGAATTTGGGGGGGAGGGAACGTACCTTGGTTACCCTGGTCGTAGGGTTCCGACTTGGTGCCGGAGCCGGTCGCGCCGGAGACGGGCTCGTCGCCGTGCTGCTGCTCACGCTGCTGCTGCTCTTGGCTGCCGTTCTCGCCCCAGATCTTGTTCTTGATGGTGTCCATGACGACGGTTTGTTGGAGGTAAGTATCCCGCGTTCCGCAGGGGTTTCAGTGCGAGGTGTGGTTGCAAAGGGCCTTGCTCGACACAAGAATGGTGCTAGGTTGGGTGTGAAAAGGGTATCAAGATTTGCTCGGGAAGAAAGTGAAGCGCTGGAACTCAGGTGCGGGACACGCCTTCCTTGATAAAGGGCCGGGGCCGTGGGTACACAGTCGTCGGAACCGATGGCGTCACACCTCCCACGGGGCTGGAAGCTACTGCTGGGCCGGCACAAACAAACAACGGAAGGAGGGGAGGAGCGCGCCTCCGGGGCCGCACATGCTCCATAACACCATGCGTGGCCCGGGACGCGATTGGAGGGCCGCATGTCGGGATCCAGAAGCAAGGCACCGCAACCGTCGTCACAGGACGCCAATCAGGCCGGCGCCACCGAAGGGTCGAGGCGCGGTTATGGAACCACGGTAGATGGCTGCCCGGTGACCGCATAAAGCCATTCTTCGGTTCCAATGATCGTCCCGCACGGACTGTTGGCTGGAGGGCGGGTTACCACAAAACTTGGCCTGCAGGATTCTGGAATGCTTGTGCGGGCTAGTGCCTAAGGTTCCCTGAGGCGCCACATCTAGCTAGGAGTTTACCCTATTGCCATCATGTGTACGGAGTACCCATTGCCAAGTCAAGCTCTGGTGGACTCACGCTGCTCACTCAGCACCGTTATCGAGGGTACTGCGGCGCTAGAGCGTCGTCCAGATCGCGGCCAAGCGTTGCGGAGAGCGCAATTGGGTGTTGTGCGGGCAGGTACGCGTAGCGCGTTGTCAAGTGCGGTTGCGTCGGAGCGGGAATGACGTAACGAGTTGCGAACCCTTCACGTCATCAGCGAAACCCGGCTCCGTCCGCTCACGTGCGCCGCGGGCATCTTCCGCCGCTCATCGGCATCGATACGCTCCGATGCACTGCGCCTCATCGCGATCGAGCGATTAGGTACGTAGTACTACGGAGCAAATAGTTTCTAGGTGGCTGCACATCGCTGTGGCAGAAGACGCAGCTCAATCTAGAACATGCACGTGATCGCCACGTGCGCAATGCTTTCTACGTACACTCAGGGATGCCTGACAGCTAATTGCTTCTAGTCTTCGGGCCCCGATGCGTGAGCTGGCTTAGCCGGTAGTCTTCGCTCTCCAGTCGACCGTTATCGAAGCCCGTCGTCGTAGATCCTAGCGAGCGCTCCGGATCCACCTCCTCGCATATCGGATTCGCCTTATACGCGAATATCAAATACGCCGTAAAGACGGGCGACACGAGCGCCAAGCCGGACACACTCTTTAGCTTCAGCCTACTGCTGGGCCTCTGCCAAACGTAGACTTGATACAGCGGCGAGAAGCAGGACAGGAACAACGCACTATTCCAGCACGCCGAGCGCGTCCAGTCCCGCGCTGATAGCAGCCGTTTCCGTCCAACCCATCTCGCAACGCCACGCCTCATCGCCGCAGCAACACCGCCCATCGCACTCGTCACCCGCGCGCCAGGATCCACGAAATACACCCCCAGCGCCGGCCCAACCACCCCGGCATAAATAGCTAAACCCTTCCAGTCCGTCTCCCTCCTCCTCCCCGTCCTCTCAACCCCCCTCCTAACCAACCCTTCCCCCCCCACCACCTCATCCGCAGCGCACCCCCCACTAAGCCGCACGCAAGCATGCAACCGCCTGGCCCCCCTTTTAAGAACCGCGTCGAAGCCATCGAGCCCCACGAACGGCGGCGGGGCCGGCGGCCGCCCCAGCACCGCCTCGCACGCCGCCGACACGCTGCCGTTGCTGGCCGCGCGGTGGGCGGCGCAGGCGTCGCGGAAGTCCTTGAGCGCCGTCCATTGCTGCAGGCGGTAGGCGCGGTGGCCGAAGTAGGCGGCGGCGGCGAAGGCGCTGAGGGCGACGAAGACGCCGAGCCAGGTCGCGGTTGAGATGGTGGTGGTGGCTGTTGTAGTAGAGGAAAGGGCGGTGGCGGTGGAGGGAGGAAGGAGTTGGCGTTGTGAGGGGCGTGGTGGCGGTGGGGTGGGAGGAGAGGGTGGTGGAGATGTGGATTGGGATGTTGATGGAGGCGGCGGTGGTGGTGGTGGGATGGGAGGTGAGGACGGTGATCGGGTGGGAGGAGACGGTGGCGGTCGGGTGGGAGGTGAGGGTGGTGGAGGGGATATGGATGGGGATGTTGATGGCGACGGCGGCGGCGGCGGCGGCGGCGGCGGCGGCGGCGGTGGTGGCGGAGTTTGTGCGAGTGAGGGAGTGGTGTCATGCGACGGGTTCTGTTCGGAGGAAGGTGGAGAAACGGCGCGAGGATGTTCCTCGGCGGTGCTAGGGCTGGCGGGTGTGGTTGAATTCTTGGTTGACTCTGACACAGGGTTGGCGTTTGGGATTGATTCTCCATCTTCGTTGGAGTTGCAGTTTGGCGGGGCATCATCGGACGCTGTCCAGTGGGAAACTTGTTGGTCCGAGAGCTCTCCGAGTTCGATGCTACTCGACTCGTCCGGTGGCATCTTCCATTTAAATAGTCATTATATTGGCGGTGACACTATTGGGCCTGTGCAATGGCAATGTGCCTTTCGAGGGTGAAGGGCGACATGCGGGGAGGTGTGTGGGGGTGGTGGATGTTGAAGTTCAGCCTCGTGGCTGCGGTGGCGGGCGATGAGCTGTTTCTCGCTACGTTACAATTGGTTCGCTAGTCACCATGTTCCGCCAAGGTCTTGCACTGCATACATGGTTATGCCCTCAGAGTCGCTCGGGACGTTTTCCATATTGTTGATCTCGTTTGTTTCGTTTTGATAATCGCGCAAGGTCTTCTCGGCGCTATAATTTTGATAAGACCATACCTGCACACCAATTTCTCCATCAAATTACTAGCAGCCCAATAGCCCAAGCACAAGGGTACTGTTAGCACATATATAGTCCCTAGCCAGCAGCATCGCACTGAAGTGCGATACTGTGCCAGTCTTTTGGCCAAGTTGGCTAGTTGCAGGCTAGGGCATGCTAGTTCTAACAGGTACAGAGGAAATTCCCAAGGCCCTTGTATAATCAAGTAAATAGGTCTGCTGTACTGAAAAAATGATCTCCAAAAGTATTCTCTCAGTCTGGAAATCTGGATGACCGCATGACAAGGCTCTGGACAAGGACTGACTTAAGGCGTGGGCAATGGAAGTAAGGCTTGCTCTGTTATATGCTAATTCGACGAGATTACAACCTATTCCGAATACACATCCCATTCACATACTAATTTGAACGACTCTGATGATTTCGGGGTAGCCTTAAAGGCCGAAACTTACCGCTCGCACCATTTTGGATTCCGCCTAGGAACAGAGAATAGCCAAGTCCTCATCATGTGAAACCATGAACCTAGAGGTGCATGAAAGCACACATCCGCCGCGGAGAAGGAATTAATTAGCTGAGTCTGACTAGAATGATCGACCTCGGGGCAAGCGTCTTCCAATGCCTAAGAGTGATCGGTTCAGGTCAACGGGCACGTTAATAGAAAGCGTTGAGCCATTGTTGGGAGAAGAGCGAATTGACCCAAACTATGGAGAAAACCCTTGAGTAGTATAACCGCGAGTCCCCTTACATAAGTTCCCACGATTCGCAGAGCTTCTCCGCTAGAAATCGGCTTACACGCGTAGGTTGTAACATGGCTATCTTCGGACCGACAGATTGCGCATCGGTCAGACGGTGAATCAATCTGGCGATGCAAACTCTTTAGAATCGTAGAAATCTATGAGAACATCCCCGTCAGTATTTCCTCTACACAAGGCACAGACAACTATACTAACTTTTACTCGTAGAAATCAAGAGCCCGCTGCCTGTCGGTTACCTCTTATGGCAGAAAGAGAGAGCTTCGAACTCGGCGCACTTTACCACAATTCTCCGACGCGAACAGCTCCGAGGCTGGTGCGAACAAGACAATGTCTCGGAACTTCGCCTTCCCTTCCCGTGGCTGGGCGTACGAAGTATCTAGGAAAGACCGCTGGAAACCAAATGGCTTTTAAGTCGCTCGGCCAGACCTTGTGTGGGAACGTCATCAGTGCTCTGCTTGTCTGTACGGGAACTAAGACCAAGTTCGCGGATCGAGAGAGAAGATCGTCGAGAGTCTCAAAGTATTTTTTCAAGGTTTTGGTGTTCTCGATGGCGACTACTTGCCAAGCAATATTCAGGACGCAAACTGACGAAAGAGACGGTAAATTAGCTGCGCTTTCAGGGTTCGCTGAGTACATGGGAAGATACAATTTCATGAAAACCTATAGACTGTGGCGACATAGTCTCCCTGAAGATCCACTGTGTAGCATGGCGGGTTCATCCAAGCTCTGCAGCCTCCGCTTGCGCCGACTTGGTTCTGGGCGTCTGTTTGGCTCCCATCATCGTCCAATACTTTGGAACTGCTAAGGACTTCGAGCAATCTCGGCTTGCTAGGGTTGTGGGCGCAGAGGGCATACTCTTCAGAAAGCAGATGGCGGGAGAGGTCGAATTCCGTTATCTCGATGCACACGAGAAGATTCTTTCAGCAACGGTCGCCAGCGGACAAACTGCTCAGAAGTCGCCCTTTTCTCATATGGAATTGAATAGCAAGGGCCATGGCCTTCATATGGGTGGGAAATATGGTCTGTGTTGAGCTTTAGGATTCTGATGTTCTTCGATTTTCGACAGCGTACGTGGAGTTGGTAGAAAGCTATCCTGTCCGCGCACGGTCAAAGGTGATGGGCTCGATATCCGTCTGCTGCTGCTTCGTGTCCGTGTCACTTAGTAGTAGTAGCGCATCGCTCACATCCAGCTCCCTGAAAAAGGAAAAGGGTCGATCACTTCGCCGGCATTGGCAAAACTGGGTCGTTGGAGTCCTGTTCCACCGTTTATTAGTAGTCCAAAGGACATTAAGTTGGTTTGGTATCGTCACTGGATGTGATAGTTCGTCCTTCGATATAGAGAGTAGGTTCGCCTTCGACTCCGCGTTGGTCACAACATCGGTGGGCGTCGCAGGGAAAGACTGTATGGCCCATTGCGGGCATAACTTGTTCAGAAGCAGAGAAACTGGGCTGTATCACTCACCACTTCACATTAGACGAATGATGACTGCGGTGCTAACTTACCGAAACACCATCTACATTTCTCCTTGCCCTAATCAAGATTATTCCATGTAAGCTCATACCCAAACACGGTCCGCCTCAAACGCTCGTCCTTTCCATACAGTTAGCCTTTCCACGTCATAGCCATACATCGAGCCCGACTAAACCTACCCCCGGATCTCCCTCAAACATGACATTTGGCATATACGCCTCCAAAATATTCTCGACAGCGAACTCGTTCTCCCTCGCCAAATCGAAAAAGGCAAGATCTTTCTCCATCAACCACGGGCGATACGGCGTGAAAAAGACTAGCGCCTTTGCGTCCTTCGACCGTTTGAGCGTCTTTTGTACGGTGGCCAGCAGTTTGGCGTGCTCCGAGTGATTGAAGAGCAGGTCGGCCAGGATAAGCAAGTCAAAACCTGGTTCCGAAGCGGCGGCATCCGGTTCCGGAGCGGGGAGGCAAGCCAAGAGATCGTCGATGGCGGCACCCCATAGGTAACCCTTGAAGTGGAAAAAGGGACAGTGTCAGTTACCCGTGGTTCTGCTCGTCCACCATTGGTCCCCGCCGGCCCTCCTTCCAACGACCACTCTTACCTTCGCCTCGACAACGCCCCGAATTCGTTGAGCCGTCTCGCTCCCTTCCAGGCAATTCGTGACGTTGAACGCCAGATTCTCAACCAAGTCAGGATCCGGGTAGTCCGTGACGACGACCTTCGCGGCGCCGCGCAGCGCGCAGACGAGGCTGGGCAGGCCGCCGCCGGCGCCTAGCTCGAGCACCGTCTTGCCCGCTACCAGAGTGGCGGCGCCGTCTTCCAGGTAGGTCGCGACCGTGCGACCGGCGTTCCAGAGGAGGTGGCCCTGTGGAGTGGGAATGAGGCGCGTCCGTGGAGGACGCACGAAGCGTGCGTTAGCGTGCGTGCTTCTCCATGCGGCTGGGAATGGGGGAAAGGTCATGTGCGAGGGCAGGAAGGGGTTTTTGGCGGCTGGCCGTTGGAGAGTAGGGGATTGGAGAGCATTGGGAAGCAGATACGAATGGTTCGGGGCAGTTTTGAGTTCGGACTGTAATCGGAGAGTGCGACCGGATTTGCCCGGGACTGGGGCTGCGAGTTGCTTATCCCGGAAAGGACTTCTAATGGAAGACAGGCAAGTGGTCTATGGACCGCAAGGATGTTTCTCGTTTGCATGCGCGGGCAAGCTCGACCTGACAAGGTGCGTGTGTAACGCACCACTTGGAGTGGGTGCGACGCACGCGACTCGAGAAAAAAGGAAGTGACATGACGTGGTGGGCGGCTCTGCTGGCACCCTTAGCTCTCCCACCGAGCGTCCCGCCGCCATGGTACCCGTGGGGTTAGAAGTAAACCCGAGTAAATTGCTTTATGTAAGACAAGAACGCTCGGACAGCCCAACCCGGCCGGGGTTGTTGGAGTGAAAAGGAAAAAAGAAAAAGGAAAGAAAAGCGTGAACATAGAACATAACAGAGGCCGCTTTCGGAACCCGGGATAGCAGGCTATGTCGAGGCGGACTCGGTTCGGACCGCAGGACTCGGTTCGAGCATCAGAGGGGACAGCTTGCGAGTGAAACGAGTCCGGTTCTTACCCAAAGCGGATTGTGACCCACGAGGCGGATGTGGAGGGTCTCGCCTGATCGGAGCGCGTGGGTTGCAAAGGTGGCGGGCTTCTCCGGCTGAAAGTAGTCGGGAGGCTCCTGGAACATGTCGAAGCTCTCATCGTCGCCCGGGTCGGACATTGTTGTTGTTGGTTTAGGGCGGACGCGCCGCGGCCGGGTTGTGCGGAGAGGAGGAAGGACTCGCGGGGAAGCAGGGACTGGCTCGAGGCCAATCGATAAGGCCCCGGAGAGGGGCGGGTTGCAGCCGGCAGGTGCCACGGTGCCACGGCGCCGCGGGCGCACGTGTTGGGCTGAGCGCCCGCCAGCTAGACCGCGAGACGCGACTGCCCTGCAGGGACCGGAGGAAGCTGCCAGCCTTGGCGACGGAACAACCGCCCGGCGGTACGTGCTGTGCCTTAGTAATATCTCCCAGCCGAGAACATACATATAGTAGCCGGACCTCAAGGTACTCGAGATGCTCAAGCGTGTTGCGCGGGACAAGCGGGACGCCTTGAAATGGACCGTCCGTTTCGACAAAGGACGAGAAGCAAGCCGGGGGGCTGAAAACGGGCCCCCGATAATAAAGGGCCCGCCAGAGCGCTCCTTCCCCTCAGCCCTCGCGGACAGCAAGCCTGCACGCCCGCAAAGCCCGCCAGGCGCCGCGCGACCTGATAGGCCGCCAGCCGAGCCGCGTGCCGCCTGCGCGCGACCGGGATTCGAGCGTCGCACCCGTCGTCGGCGCCATGCCCGATTTGTTAACAAAACTTGCTCACTTGCAGCCTCGCTCCCTCGTTCTCCATGCCACTGGCGCCCTCGCCCCCGGGTCCCGCGCCGCCTCCTTCGAGGACCGCCATCGACGCCTGCGCTTGCTGACGGCCCCGATCGTGTCCTGCCTACCCGTTCCACCACTTATTCCTCCCCCCCGGACGGTCGCTTCTGTTGCCGCTGGTGCCAGGCCTGCTGTCGTTGTCTAGCGTTGCGTGTGAGAGCGTTCTTTAAACCTTCTACTGTCCCCCGAGCTAGGGCGAGGCTGGGCTGATGGACAGAGGGCTTACCACGGCCTGCTACAATTACAACTCGGACCAAATCCGCGCCTGATATTTCCCAACCCGGCGTTTGCTGGCGTTGGCCAAGAGGATAATCGCGAAGGATAATCTGGTCCGTGGTGGCTACCGACCTGCAAGAAGAGCTTCTCACTCGCTCTGCAATCTCCTTACCCCGAGGGGGGAAAAAAAACTTGCGCTTATCTGCTCAACCGCATCCGCGACGCTATCCCTCCCTCCTCCACTGAGACGTCCCGCTCTCCCCTTCACTTGGCGTTGCAAAGCAGGGAAAATCGGTCCCCATCTTTGGAACTTCTTGCGTTGCGCTCGTTATTTGCGCGTCGCGGGAGCCCCGTGACGGCTTAGAGGGGTTCCGTTTGTTTCTGATCGCTACCGGGGCCTAGCTATCACAGGCACGAGGCTGGAGGACGAACCACTCGGTCAAGTTCTCCGTAAGGGCCCGTCTTTTGCTTCCATCATCTCCTCTTTCCTTCTTCTTGTCCAACCAGCTGTCGGCATCTCGAATCTGTGGCGGGCTATCCCGCGCAGGTCTAGAGCCTTTACACACTCGTTTGCAATATACTCGCCGCCCAAAGGAGCGTCACGCTTCTGCAGGGACCCACGGGGCTGACCACATGGCAGGGCCGCGCGGGACAGCGCTTGATTTGACGGCGCGCTCTGCTCCTCTCCGCCTTCCACGGCAGAGATGGTCTACATTCTCGTCGACGGCGAGAAGAAGAAGGTGGCATGGTGAGTGAGATCTCTTGCGTGGCTGATCTTTCTGTTGTCTTAAATGCGACTCGCATGCTCTTGCACCTTCGTGTCCGAGTTCCCAACCCTCGACGTTGGCTTGCGAGCCTCTCTTCCGTTGTTGCGTCAAACATGTCTCCAAACCTCGGATTTACGTTCAATTTATGTCTAGCTAACATGTTCGTGGGTCTAACTCATCAGTGGGCCGTGTATTCGAGGCCACCGATCTTCAAAATGCGAACACAAGGACCGCATTTTGCTCGAGGTGCGCAAGCCCGGCCGGCCGTTGAGCAGTTGTCCTCACCCGGCCGGTTCTTGTAATTGCGACCGCATTGTAATCAACTACACCATTCCCAAATGTACGGCCACTTAGCCTATGTCTAGAACCACCGAGTCTTCTAACCTATGTCGCAGCCGTCGAGTGTAGCAAATGCTCGCCAAATGATCCAATTCCGGCGGACTCCAGCATTACGAAAGTCAAAGCGAGTGAATACAACGCGCAAATTGGCGGCCCTACTGGTGCCAATCGTATTCAAAAGTCGAAGCGGAAATCGGTAATTGCGCGACCAACGAGTACCATTGAGCGAGCTGTGAAGGAGTTTGAAGAAGGCGGCTCGGAGACGATCGAACGAAAACCGGACCAACCTAAGCCTTCAGGCAATTCATCACCGCTGACTTCCAGTGGTGGAGCATCCCCAAAGACGAGCAGTGGCTCGACTTCACACGATGTGTCTCCACTTCTCGAGGGCCAAACAAACGGCCCGGTTAATGTCCCAAATGGCCCGAATCAACCAAGGCTTCGCCTTGGTTTGATGGGTGTCGGCGGCGCTGGTGCTGGGCCTGATGTTATCGGCTGGGACTCTCAGTGGCCCAGCTTGTCGGCGTTGCCGAGTAACCACACTGCTCCTGGCAAAATACAAGCGGGCAACCAACAAGCTACTGCGGATGGCCACCAAACAAACAGTTTGATGCCTTCTTCGACAAGGAAATCGTGCTGTGGTGGTGGAGCGTCCACTTCTAGTTCCTCGGGACAAACAGCAATGCCGAATACGCAGATGGCCCAACTTCCAGGCCTGAACTTCCAGCACACCGATCCCTACTCCTATGCTTCTATGGAAGCCGCCACCCCCTTTATTCATCCCGCCGCTCATTCGATGACGCAGTCCGGCATTACACCGCTCTCGTCAGGTGTCCCGCAGCACACCTGTGGAGCTATGTCCCATCCGGATGGCAGCGGGAGCAACGCTCATAACTGCAACTGCGGCGATAGCTGCGAGTGCCTGGGATGTGCAGCACACCCGCAAAATGCGACAACAATACAGTGGGTCAAGAAGCATAGCGAATTCATGGTTTTCGGAGGTGAACCGAGTTCTCCTCAACTGGCGTATATGCCATATATGCCACATCAACCACTGGTGGGGTTTGAGACGCTAGCGCAGCACCAGAGGCCGCCAGGCATGGGACACGATACTCATTCGTATCTTTTCGATCCTTTCCAGCAGATGCAGATTCCCGTGAACGGGCATCCGCATGGCCAGTGGGCGCAGGACTTGTCATCCATGGCCAGACTACCAGGATCTGCCATGCAGCAATTTGACGCGCATCGAATTCCGACGGCTGTTCAACAGTCCCACGACGTCTCCACTCCTCACGCACTTAACGGCTTTGGCTCTCAAAGCGGACCGACGTCCCCCACCACCCCACGCCCTCTTGCTCAACACTCCAATCCCGTTAGCGTCGATCATCCTTCAACGACGCTCAGTCTGACCGAGAACCCCTACATGGGCACGTCATCTACTCTCTCACCGCCCTCGCACCCGACCCCTAGCCTCGCCTCTCACGACCACCACTCCCAACAACAGCAACACGACGACCCTATCAACACGGCCACCACAACCCGCATGTCGGCTCCTACTCTTCCCGCCCTAGACGATAGCCCCCCGGCCCCCGCCACCGCCCCCGCCGACGATGCCGAGCTCTCGCCCAGCTCCTACTTCTTCAACTCCATCGTGCTGCCCGGCTGCTCTGAGAATAACGGCCTCTGTCAGTGTGGCGACGGCTGCTTGTGTGCCGGCTGTCTCATGCATGGCGGGCACAACGGCGTTGATGTCGGGTTTGAGCCCGCTGCCGAGGCGGACGACGTGGATGTAGATTTAGATGTGGGAAGTGCAGCAGCGGAGGCGGAAGCGCGCGGTGGGGGTGTGTCGCGGACGATGGCGGAACAGGCCCAGGTGAGGGTCCCGAAGGAGCCCCCGCCCGCGGCGCCGCCGCCGTCGGTGGCGAGCCCGGTGTTGAGGCAGGAGGGGGTGACGGTGTCGTGAAGGTGGGACGGGTGGGTTGGTGATTGGTAGGGAGGAGCTGGAGAGTTCCATGGGTCGGGGCGGGGTGAAACTAGGAAGTAAGTGAAAATCTGTTCGGTCTGCATTTGTCGTTGCATACTCTTTTTAAGGGACTTTTGCTTGCGATTTTCTGAGTTGCGCAGGCATAGACTAGTTTGCGTTGTGCCAATGGCTAGACTTGACATGTTACAATGGTTTTCTCTTCTCCGCTTGTTATGCACGGATACCCATGTATGGGTCGGTGACTTGGTTTCGGTTGTATTTTGCTACGGCGTTATGTGGACGAGATGCAGCGCTATTTCAAAAGGGCTTGATCGGATTTGTTCAAATAATGCATTGCTATTGGCATCGGCATTTGATGTGGTTGGGCATGCTGCCCGCCGGTACGTATCCTTGGTTTATTTATGAATCGATCGATAAGTTGGTATTCTTCTACTTTGTTCTTTGCTCGTCATCACTTGGTCTGTAAAATGGCGGTTATGTCGCAAAAAGTGTAAAATTGTATTATGTCAACCTATCTGGGCTAGAGGGGGCCAGCTATATGTACGATGGTAAGTCCCTCCTTCTCCTATCGTAAAGTATGCATAGGTTGATGGCGAAAGCTAATATGGGCGACGGCTACGATTTAGCTGTAGACCGCCAGCCCTTCCACATAGTGCAAGTGAAAAAGAGTTTCACTATGTAGAGTAAAGAAGTGAAAGTCTCCTCAATTGTCATCCTCAAATGCGCTACCCACGGAACCTTAGCCCGACCAGGCCGCACAACCAGAGGTAGCCGCCCGCCGTTATCAGGCACGGAAAAGCGCTAGTCCACGCCTATACGGTCGACGACCGATTGCTCGTTTCCAAAACCACGCTGTCCTTCCATCCTCCATCCACCATCCAACTCACGTCGCAACCAAAACATTATCCGCCGGCTCCACCGCAAGCAAGATCCATGCAGACCCCAACGTCCTAGACATCCAACACGGACCTCTTCTCAGCCGCGGTGCCGCTGTCGCCGCCGCCCTTCACCGCCGCATGCTCGACCTCGTCGTAGTCGACAGACGGCTCGGTCAGCCCCGTCGCGCCGCTCGTCTTGCGCCCCATAGCGGCGGCTCCATTCCCGCTGCCCGTGCTCGCGCTGCCGAACTTGTGGCCCGCCGACGCAGCTGAGGAGGAGCCGTCCGAGAGGAGCTTCTCTCCGCGGGAGCCGTCGTAGTAGCGGCCGGAGGAGCTAATTTTGGAGTGGGGTTTCTTGGAACGGCGACCGGGGGCGCCCGAGGGGGAGGAGGAGCTGCCGGTGGCGGCGGACATGGTGCTGTGTGCCCAGATGGCGGAGAGGGGCAGGAAGAGGGCGACGATGGTAATGACTTGGGAGCCAAGCTCGGGGGCGTCGGTGAAGTATTGGAGGGCGGAGAATATTGCTGAGGAGGTGGAGAGGCAGTGACTTGGTTAGTATTCGTCGAAATAATGGCCTGCAGGACCGAAGAGAGATGGTCTGTCGTCACTTATTACTTACCTGGCACGACCATGGTCTGACAGCCCATGATGAAGATGACGCGCATGGCACCGTACTGCTTCATGCCCAGCCTCTTCCGATCCCCCATCGCGAGCGCTAGCTTAGCCACGAAGATGGCGCTGAAGACGAAGATGCTAATGGTGGTGGTAATGTTGTTGGCGTGCGCCAGCCAGCGCCACTCGTCGAAGGGCGCCTTGGCCACGATGGCCTCGCAGTTGAGCACCGTCAGCGCGAAGCGAAACCCGATAGCCATGACGGCTACGAGCGCCGTCATGAGCAGCAGGCCGTACTTGGTGAGCCCGCGCGCCGTCACGTGGACGACGTGCACTTGCAGCACGAGCGAGGCCTCGATGAAGCCGAGCGTGACCAGCGTCAGCACCGACGCCGCGCAGCTGATGCCGACGTCCCGCGCGGGAACCCCCGAGTAGTCGAAGCCGAAGAAGGCGTACGCGACGTACCAGGGCCCGGTGAAGTAGAGACACTGCAGGATTGAGCGGACGCCGTTGGTGGCGAGGGCGAGGGCATTGAGCGCGAAGACAGGCGAGGTACGCTTGTGCGGCTGCGGCAGGGTGAGCACGAGCAGGACGGCGAGCAGCACCAGCGAGGCCCCGATCTGGCTGGCGTAGTTGATGCAGATGCGGATGCCGTACGAGGCCCAATAGTCGACGTCGGCGAGCGTCAAGGGGATCGGCGTGCCGTCGGGGAGGAAGATGGTGATGTCCTGGGCGTAGGGGTCCAAGGGGATGATGGGTGTTGGCGTCGGGGTGTCGGCCGTTGCGGTGGTGAGGAAGGTGGTTGTGATGGTTTGAGTCGCGGTCGTGGTTGTCACGTTGGCCGACATTGTGGACTGACTCTCGAGCTCGAGTTGGCCGGTTTCCAGAAGTTGAGTTGGTCTTTGTGCTCTTCGCTGCCTGTGAGATGGCAAGAAGATGCCCGAGCCAGATGTTCAGGAGGACAATGAAGGTATCAACTGCCGACGATATCGAAAACCGGAACTGTCCAACGACCACTTGAAAGAGGTAGTTTGGAAGTCAAGCGGTGGAAGCGGAAGGTTATCAAGACGAAGTGTAAAAGTTTTCAAACGAAACGATAGCTATAAGCGAAGTTGAGACAATTGTGAGAAGAACAATAAGGGGCACACGATTGTTCTCTAGCGGAGCAGTGCCGCTTCCACGGTAGGAAAGAGTGACTTGACCACCGCTCGCAAAGTAGCTTAGTCCACCTACTATAGCTTGTGGACGATCACGACGACAATATACGAGGGCGAGGAGGTGAGAAGTGGAAGGCGAGTTAAGGTTGAGGCGTCCTCTTGCTATGTCCCATATTCTTTGAGTTCCGCTTTCAGGGGCATTTCAGCCATCCTTCAGAACGCGCATTCTTAGACAGCGGGACCCCGTCCTGGATATAGGTCCACTTAGACAGAAGAACGGCCCATCAAAATCTCGCATCTGTCCGCGCTAAAGTCAGCCGTCTTATACATCATACTCAAACTTTGAGCCTTTTTGGGGTCGGTTCGCGAGACAGGATGGATGTGGTGAGGCGCGAGGCTTGGTGTAGTGTGATGCCAAGGCTAGTGAACAATTGTTCGCCTCAGCCGAACAATTGTTCTTCGGTGGAACAACCGATAGTCGAGCAGTTCAGCTTTCATGCCTGGCCCGCCCCCTGCATCTTTCATATTCACTAAACGTTTTAGCGGCTATACGATCTCCTCAAGTTCCCTAGTGTAGATAACCCAATGAATTACGAAATTGAATTTATTAGACAAAAATCGAGCGACTACGATTCGGCAAATATAGGTTCCCAACATACACTAAATACAATCGAACACCTCAGATTGGTGCTGATAGAGGATTCCACGCCCCAGTGTCGTCAATTTCGTGTTAATGCCGTTTGATTGTGCATTGGGAAGGCTTTGTATACACGGTCTTAGGAAGTGGCCGAAACTCTAGGCCGCCCACCCGCCCCAGTCTACATACTGCAAAGTGAATCAAACAGAATATATTATGCCTCTAAATTTAACCAAACTCAGTAAGTGCTAGCATGATACAAAACAAAAAAAAATAACCTATTTCATTCCCGATGGCTTTCCAAGCTTCGAGTGGCGCGCCGAAACAATTTTAGGCTATGTGCCTCACAGAGAAGCGTTCTGCAAGAGGATCTCTCAATCTAGACCGGCGCTAAGAGCTGGGCTGGAACAAGCTATTTGGTAGTAGTTCATACGGATCGGTGGAAAGCAAGTGTGAAGACGGTTAATCAATCCGGATAATTAGAGATTCTAGAATTAGACGGGCCGAGAATTAAAATTTCTCAAAAGGAGGTATGTCATATTCTTCATTTTTACTTAGCGAATAGGTCCCCCGGCCACTGCTTCCTTCCATTTTGTAAGGATGTGATAAGGCTAAAAAAGATCGCCGATAAGAGGGCGTAAAGTGTCGGATGGACTAGACCGGACGTACATACGTCCACACTTGAATCATGGCATTCTTGAACTTGGCGTAATCCGTAAATTCTAGCGCGAACCGCGCCGTCCGCCACTTTCTGCAGTAGGGCGGCCGGCATGAAGCTGGGCCGACAGGTCCCAATTTGAGAAACTCTTCCTCCAATGGCCGCCCTGGTCGTCCCAACGGATCTACGTATTTCTAAACATTCGTCTCGAAGTAGCCCTTCGCCACGTATTCATAGTTTGGATCCGTCGCCCCCACCCGCTTGCGCTGAAATCAACTATAGTTTCTCCCAGTCTCGAGCGGAGCTGATGGATGTTACACTGTTGTCGGGGTAAAATGGGGCGCTCCGCTGTGATTGCGGCAGAAGAGGAACGTCTCGCTGTGGCTGGAGCATAAACAGGGGCGTTACAATGTGTGGAGCAGAAAATTCTGCTGGTAAGAGCCCTCCAAGGTTTACGCTGGTGCGATGCCCCTGCATCGTCTACGACGTTGACCACACTCCTCTCACTTGCTATGGTTGGAGTATCGACCACGTTGTCTGTAGTCATGGGCGTATTGGACCCGTCGCTTTTAGGTACGGCCGTACTGGCTCTCTCGCCCGCAGGAGCAGTCTCACCGGCTTCTTTTCTTTCAAGTTTGATGCGTTGTAGATCTTGATTATGTCCCTTGGAGAGCAAAGAATCCTGCAATTATGTCCGTTAAGTGTACGCTGCGCTTGCCGATGGGGGCCTGGGCGCTGGGCTAGATTACGATTTTGTGCAATAGCACTTCTAGTCTGCTGATCGCTGGGGACTACGGTAGCATTCTGTCCTTGCCGACTACGTCCGCTTGCATATCAAGTTAGATATATAAGTCTCACCCAGAACCAGTCGGATATGGCTGGTTTGGTCTCCTTTATCTGAACGACTTTGACGGATACTGAAAGCAACTCCTTGTGTTGTAATGAAGTGTGAACGAGACTGTTTCACTGGCATCCTACTGCTCTATCTCGGTACTTTCATGTGCCCCCCGGCGCTAAATCCTCTTTATCCCATGCCGTTGTTATGTTTGCTCATGCTGAGTCTTCTTCAGCCTCTGACGCTCACGCCCTCGCAGCTCCCATTTTTGCAGCTCTCGCTCTCGCGCTTCCCTCTATCACACTTCTTTCTCACGCGATTTTCGCTCTCGTTACTCTTACCCTCGCCGTTTGGCCTGTTCTTGCTCTCCCCTCTGCCGCTCCTGCTTTCTTCGATTTGGTCGTGGGGGACGAGACAGAACCTCATTTTGTACTTTCGACACTTCGTGCCAGACGAACAAGCATGAGCTAGGGTACATTACTAGCCTCGTTGTAAGGTAGAATTGATTCTCACGAGGGCAGGCCGAAATGCATAAAATTTGTGCGTGCATGTCGGAACTTTTGTCGATCGTACACTTGAGACTAGTTTAATTGGCAAAGATTCGTTCCCCACCGCGATTCTTTTGCCATTATTTCCGACTTCTCTCCATACAGGCATGGAGGCGAGTGCGCGTGGAAGATGCTGTACAGTTGGCGCCGGTAGTGGCTTAACTTCGTGAGATTTTCAATTTAGGAAACTGGGGGAAAGCAGCCCGCCGTGCCGGTGAGAACCCACCTACCTACCTATTAGGGATCTTTTGTACGCTGCACCTTCCGTGCTACCAGGGACTCCCTGACATGACCTCCCAGCAGCCCTTTCCTTCCCCGCGCGCTTGGTACCATGGTTGGCACCCACCGCTGCTGAAGGTGCAGGCAGCCATATTACCTCCAGTTAGAAGGTGCACCGGTCAAAATGTCAGTTGGGTTGCCGTTTGCCACTTTCGCTCTCGTTCTCCGAGTCAGTTCACCGTCTTCGCTCCTTCTCGTCGTCTGACGTGCCATGGCTTCAACGTCCTAACAAGCACTCGCTAACTACTCAAATCGCTTCATCATGCCTCGTCTTACGAACCCTCGCTTTTCCGAGTTCCTTGAAGAAGATAACTTCGGTGATCTCGGCCTATCCAGCCCGCCGATTTCGAAGAACGCACCTAAAATTTTCGGTCATAGGGATATAGGCGAAGATGCAGAATTACTGAAAAGCCAATCTCCAGAATGCGATCTAGAGAGTGAGGAGGAGGACGATTTGCTCAACCTGGCTGATCAGCCAGATCTCCCGGGCTCCGGTAAAGGCCTCAGCGAGGCCCGTAAGAAACCTCACAGCAATGCAAATGAGTTTGAAGACTATCCACCCCCGAAATCCCTTGTGAAGATTACAACCGATGCAATGGAGTCGACCAGCGATATAGAGGGAGGAATCGGTGGCGGCTTCGCGAATGCACTGGGTGTTGCTGCAGGCGATCTGCCGTCTCCCCCGACTGACTCCTCGCACAAGTGTAGCGGCGTAAAAGTCGTAGTGGAGATTAAGCGATCGATTGCCGAAGTATTAGCGTCAGACAGTGCAGATGAAGCGAGTTCGCCGAGAGGGCCAAAGCGAACTCGAGTTAAGACCAGAGTTGGATCCGTTGTGGGTCGAACCGAAAGAGACAAACCTGAGCTTGAAGAGCACGATCGCCACGACATCGACCAACGGGAACCTGAAATCGAGGCTCCACTTCGGCGGAATGAGCTAAGATTCCCGCGTCAGAAAGCAGATGTTCCCAGTCCCAATGTGCTTTTCTCACAAACCATGTGGGAGAAGGATTTCATGAGATTCATTCACTTCATTCCGAGAAACGGAGGTGCGAGTAAGCCCGTGTACGACGCCGAGTGGATGAAATACGGAAACATTTTTTGGTGAGTCATCATAGTCAGAACATACCAGTCTCAGCACTCTGACCAACATATAACAGCGTTAGGGAGGACGATATCGTCCGCTCCCCAAGGCTGATATTTAGCTTAGCAGCCGGTCGGTATATAGTGACCGAAAAATGGATCCAGAATAGCTATAATGCCGGTTACTTTCTTGATCCGAAGAAGTATCTCCCAGAAGAGCATGTCTTGAAGGTGAGAAGTTTCAAGACAACAGTCGAAGAGGCATCCAAGGTGGCCACCCGTCGCCCTCTCAAAGGCCTGAGCATCTATATCACGCCCAAGCTTTCCAAGGAGTATAGAGGCGAGGCGGCAATCGTGCTAGACATCTGCAAAAGGGCCGGCGCATCATTCGTGTTCAACCAAGGTCACTCCCGTATCTCGGCTCGGCAATTACATTCTGGCGACTGGATTGCTTTCGTGCACGACGGAGTCGACTTTGATGGCGCACAACTGATAAAGAGGAAGGGCGATGTGCGATGTTATCACCGCGACTTCCTAAGCTTGACGGTCTTGCGGGGCAAGTTTGTGGATGATCAAGGATACCGCGTCACGCCGTTCATGGACGTCTGGGAGAAGAATTCACAGCGGAAAAAGGCCCCGAAACTTTAGCCAGACATTTCCGACAGTGCGGGAGCCAGAACTGGAGATATCGGCCAGTATTCCTTACGGAATAACCTTCGTTCACAGACTCGAAGGTCATTATGTTGATTCCGTTAAATCCAATGGGTGTGGTATGGTTTCTGACGTGTCTTCCGGCTCTTTACTATATTAACGTTTAGACGTTAGTAGTTAGAGCTTGACCGGGAAGCATTTTCGTATGTGGAGATGAAACAAGAAAAATGGAGTCTAAACAGGTTTCCTAGAGCTATGAGTAAAATGAGTACTGGAATGTCAAGACTAGTTACGTACTAATTCTAGCGCGCAATTTTTCTACCTCCCAAACGCCATTGTATGCTCCTATTACATCTCAGCATAATATCCGCCCGTTCTATTCCTTCAACTCAGCCACAGCAAAATAACCCTTGTTCTCCACCACTCCTCTATCCTTCACCACCGCGGTATATTTGACCACCCATTGGGGCTCAACATCCCCCTTCAACCCCTCCTCTCCTTCCTCCGACCCAGCCAACACTCCCGCCCCACCTTTCCTTGTCGGGCCCAACAACTCCCTCAGTGTCCCTCTCGGCAGGATATTAGTGCAGTCGTTGTGCGTCAACAGCTCGATACCCTCCCTCTTTGCGAACAGGATCAGCGGCTTCGGGACAACGCAGCAGTCACGCACGTTGATCTGGTTCACAGCGGGTCTGACCCGCACATGCCGTAGCAGCCGCGACAGGCGTGCGGAGCTAAACTCAGAGGTACCGAGCGAGCGCACCGCGCCAGACGCGTGCAGGGCTTCGAGGGCCGGCCAAGTCGCGAGCACAGGCGCGAGGTCGTCTTCCGTGCCCTCGCCGTCCAGCGCTTCCGCCTCGGCCGGAAGCTTCTCCCCTTCTTCGTCCTCGTCCTCGTCCTCGTCCTCGTCCTCGGCATCAAACGTTATCCCTGGGACGCTCGCGATCAGTAGGTCGATGCTGTCGACGCGCAGCTCGCGGCAAACGAGCGCGACGGCGTCGCGCGTGTGCTGCGCGCGGCGCTCGGCGGGCACGGACGGCAGATAGAAGAGCTTGACGGTGATGTCGTAGGCGGGGCGGTCCTCGGCGAGGCCGGCCGGGTGCGGGTCGCGCGCGGGGATGTAGAGGGTTGACGTGCTCGCGTCCCGGGATGTCCATGGGGGGTAGGCGGGGCGAGAATGCGGCGTCGGTGAGGTCGTGGAAGCGCCATTTGTATCGGTTATTGTTGTTGTGGTGGCTGTGGCGCCGTTGGTTGGAGGGCTGGAGGAGGAGGACGAGTGCCGGGAGGAGGCGGCGGCGGCAGAGGAGAAAGAGGCGCGGAGTGAGGTTGTGAGCTCGGCGTTGGATTTCTCGACGGTGGGGCGGCGTTGGATGGAGGGGCCGGTCCCCATTATGTTTCTGTGGACAAATCTGGGTTAGGTTTGAGTAGTAGATTTTGGGGTGCTGCGACCCGCATGGCGTGCTGGCTGGGGTTGGATGGCGTACGAGGTTGAGAGCACGAGTTTCGTCATTGTGATTGGTGACTAGAGGAGCGAAGTGTGAGTGTGGCTGCTCGGACACTGGTTGACTACCCGACGGGTGTTTGTGGACTAGTAGCTTTCAACTTAGTGTCTACATGTGGCATTTGGAAATAGATGGTGATTGAGTGAGGTTGAAGCAGAGAGAGTCGGGGACTTTCAGAGTGGCTCACTAATTCACGGCTGTTGACTCCCGCACGTCCCGCTGCGTTCGATGGCGGGGTGTGGGGCGCCCGGCATTAGCGAACGACGGCGCAACCTACGGAACTGGTATGTTCAGTCTGCCGTACCTCACCAACACCTTTTTTCGGCGTCGCGAGCTAGACTACTACCTTCAGATTGTAACGACTTCCAAACACCATGGCGATCAAGTAAGTACCTTTGTCGCGTTGCGTAGAAACAAACTGCTGATGCATTCTCCTCGTGCAGGTACTTGATCCTGCTGTCGCGGCAGGGGAAAGTCGTGCGTTTCTCGTCCCCTCGCGCCCCCTTACATTGCAGCTCCCGGCTGACCGTATCCCCCGATACAGCGCTTAGCCAAGTGGTTCACGACGCTGTCGCCTAAGGACAAGGCCAAAATCATCAAGGATGTCTCGCAGCTTGTCCTAGCGCGGCGGACGCGCATGTGCAATTTCCTAGAGTATAAAGGTTGTTACCGCACCCGTCCTCAACGTTAAAACGCGACGCCCGAAAGCTCCTCTGACCCCGCTGCAGATACCAAGATTGTCTACCGCCGCTATGCGTCTCTCTTCTTCATTGCAGGCTGCGACTCGGAGGATAACGAACTGATCACGCTCGAAATTGTCCACCGTTATGTCGAGCAGATGGACAAATACTACGGCAACGTTTGCGAGCTGGACATTATCTTCAACTTCCAGAAGGCTTACTTCATACTGGATGAGTTGCTACTGGCGGGCGAAATGCAGGAGAGCAGTAAGAAGAACGTTCTGAGGTGTATTAGCCAGCAGGACAGCCTGGAAGACATGGAGGTGCGTACTACTTTGCTTCATGACTCCACGAGCACAATGTGCTCCCCGCTGGGTTTTTCTTGTTCATATGTCAGCGCCTTCTCCGCATCTAGTCCTGCTCTCTGCTACATACTGATATGCACCCTCTTCTTCCTATCAGGCCGAAGATGACCCCATTACGAAGATTATGTAAAAAGTTTTGGGCTGGGATTTATGTTATCTTGCGTGGATGTTTCGTTTTAAGTCCACTGTCTATCTTACGCTAATAATAGAGTTCTTGGCGCCGCGTGTGCGCAGGTACATGAGGAGGCTTTCCGTCAGACTGGACTTATCTAAGTCCTCGTAAGCTCACCTAGGCATGTTCACGATTGAAATGAAGGCTGTTCGGGAACTTCACTAGTCATAGAATGGATGGGTTCATGGATTATAACCGGGTCTACTGCCATTAGTAGATGTCTTTTTCTTTATTCTACAGTTTTACCTCCTGGAAAATGATACCAATGGAGCATGAATATCTTCGAATTTTCTCGCCTTTGCTTTTCTTACCCTCGTCACACTAAAAGTCTCCATTATTCTCCCTTCCGGTTTGATCCTCCCAAGCAAAGGATTCGTCAGGCATATGAAACTTTGCACCACGTATCTCTCAGCTGACTAACCCCACGTATCCAGCCATTCTTAAGTTAACTTGTCCGCCATTACTACTCCCGAGCAGCCCTGACCGACTTCGTCCTTTTCCTTCACATATCCCATTCCTTAATCTCACTCCAACTGTTTACCTTCCTCACCCCCATATCCGGCATCAACCCTTTCGGCTTGTTCCCCGTTGGCGGCCCGTACAACCACGGCTCCGCGTCGCTGTCATCGCCCCCGCATCCTGCATTGCTCGTCTTAAATTCTCCCATCGCCCGAGCCGCACTATCTCCAAAGTGGCCTGGGCGCCACGGTTGGCCCGCAGCTCTACAGTTGAGACGCGCGCGGTACGCCGTCAGACGTTCTTCCCAGGCGACGCCGGTTTTGGCTAGGAAGATAGACTGGAAGGTGGCGAAGACGGGCTCGAAAGGAGTGTTGATGGGGTGGTCGATGGTTGGGGGCGAGGGTGGGGTGGGCGGAAGTGGGAGGTGCGTGGTGGTGAGGGAATAGCTCGGGGGGCGGTGGTTGGATTCGAAGATCTGTGCAGTTCATGTTTGTGTCAGATGAAGGAGAAGTTATTTCCGCGGTCCAAGCAGGGAGGATTAAAGGTATGATGACTTACGCGTATTTTAAAACGCTCGTTGACGTTGCGCGCGATGTCGATTCTGTACAGCACGATGTCGTAGTCGAAGCCCGTGGGGTCCCGGTAAATGTGGTGGTTGCCTGGGACGAAGTCGCCTTCATTAGGGCCAGGACCATTCAACAGGTTGGATGTTCTGACTGCCATAGGAGCAGCAGAGAGGCTCAGCGACGACGGTTGGGCCTTTGTCACGCGTGCTTTTGCTCCTGATGTTTTCTTGGATTGGGCCGTGTTTGGCTTTGCCCGACTGCGGGAAGGCTTACTTGAACCAAGGTCATTTTGTGCCTTGCGAACGCCTTGGTTGAATATGCGGACTGTGGTGGGAGGTTGGGTCAGAATACTGGCGTTGTAGGTATTGCCCACTCACTTGCTTCCGTCGCCTTGTCTCGTCGAAGCTGAAAACTCTACTTCGCGAGTGCAGCATTTTGTTCTTGGCTAATTTATGTCCCTCGTACGTACCTTCTTGTTTGGCTTTCCTTCTCTCTGCGGCTTTCTTGATTTTCTTTTCGAGCTCTTCGGCCTTGAGCAACTTCTGAAGCAGGTATCTGCCCTCGCGCTTGCGCGTGCAGCTCAAAAGCGAGTCTTCAAGCCAGTCGAAGGTGACGATCTTAATGTGCTTGTGCTGTTCGGCTTGCTTGACTGTTGTGAACCAAGAAGTGAAACAGACGTCAGCATATCTTGTTGACCGCATGTGCTGGCCGAATAAAGGCTATTCAGTCCGTACTTACCCATCGTAACCTTCCTTTTGTAATGCTCTCTGGTGCAAATAAGATGTGTAGTATCCTTGGTGATCGCTGTCGCATACTTGCCACCGTTGTTCTCAATCCAGCGCTTGACGTTCTCGTGCGAGCGAGCCTCACCAAAGTCGCCAGAAATGGCGATGGTGAAGGGGGATAATGGGTTCTTCATCTTGATGATTACCTTGCCGTTAAAGTGAACAAGAGCAAGGCAGGCGCGGGTATAACTTTGGATGTAAGGATGGAAGGCGGGACGGACTGTGATTAAGATTGTTAGGAAAGTTGATGTTGGAAATGTTAACTCCTGGATAGATGTTGGGTACATGGCGCACGATAGAATATTATGAACTGAATTTCAGCCGCAGCCTTACCTTAGAATCCGGCGAAATGTATGCACAGCTTTATGTATAGGTAAATTTTGACCGTACAGTCCAACCTAGACGATGTGAAATAATACATTTACCTGCGATGGAAGTATTAGCCACCAGAGCTCAACGTTATCATGCATTGGCAGCGGCACCAGAATCCACGTGGAGTCTAGCTACAACTTTGGGGCTTTTAAAATAAACATCCATCTATATCTTCCATGGGTTTGTTCTCGAATGCTACCGTTCCAAAGTTGTTATTCCAGTAATTCTAGTTAATAGGGAGGTTTCGTGATCCTAGATACTGCATGTACTCAAGGATACAATTATACGTTCTTTTATCGGTCTAGCTAGTTCGTGTAATGCTTCAAGAAGCTGGGTTTCAGGGTTCATATTTTCGACCATGTCTTGATTTAGTCGTGGGCTGTGCTTTTACGAAAAATTATCGTTGACTCTGGTTGATATCCGACGTGTTTGCCTCCGTCAACGCTTACTATTTCTGTTATATTATAGGTTAAATTATGACTTCGAGGCGACCTTTCATTATTCGGTATAAAGAGGACGTAACGTGGTCCACCCCCTGGCTGCGTTGACCCCCTGGCTGCGTTGGTTTCGCCATTACCTCAACCCAATCCACCATATCTCTGCCAATTCTTA
>MU001701.1:137954-164863 GCA_010093515.1 Lineolata rhizophorae
GGATTGGATGGCCAGCTTGATTCTGGCCTCTTTTGACGCGTCCAGAGGCATTGGTGGTGAAGAAATTGAGGTGTAAAGCTAGCGGACGCGTCATGACGCGTGTCAACGCAGCCAGGGGGTCAACGCAGCCAGGGGGTGGACCACGTTAGTACACGTTCAATTTTGGGGATGACATTATTCCTTCCTTGTTTCTAATACATGGAGGTTCTGACGCGTGTAAATCTAAACTCCCATCCAAACCTAAAAATACTTTAGGAAGATCAAGTACTTGTGAAGTAATCGGAGAACAGACGAACCTCTACTTTACGCTAATCAGATAGGGCTGCGTATCTGCAATTATCATACGTAGTTTCTGAGCCTTATGACACGCGATTGATCCCCGAAATAAACCGTATAGTGGCTTTCACATGAAATTAAATAACTTAAAGAACACGTAGTAGCTGGGAAGTCATGTTCTATCACTAAGCCTGTAAAATCTCATTGTGAATAAAAACTTAGTGTCGAAACTCGGTCATGTGACACGTCCTAGAAAATCAGTGACATGATTGGTTGGCGGACCCGTTGTTGGAGCTTGGCGAGCAAGGAAGGTGCGCCCATACGCGACGCGCCCATGCCATAACCTTTCGGAGCTGCACATCGCACGCCCGTCGACCATCACCTTGATCTTCCAACACCACAACCTCTTAGCCCTTGCGTTGTGCATGGCTTTCGATTGAACCACGCGACCCACAATTCGGAGCCATGGCTCCTCCGGAGGACCTTCTTTACTTTCCTCCGCTCGACAAATGCCTCTCCGGCGAAGGGCCTTTGATGTGAGTTTTCAGCTCTTGCGCATTTGCGCTTAAGCGCTAACAGCCTCCAGCTCATGGCGCGACATTTACTCTGGCCTCTGCGACCCTTCGCGCCTTAAAGATGGCTCAGCTATCCTCACCGTTCTCTCCGACAACGATGCCGCCCAACTCCTCCTCCAGCACTTTGAGCCCTTCCCAGCTCCTACACCACAGACGAAAAGCGCCTTCGAGACCAAGACTGCCGCGATTAACGTCACCCCTACCAGCAACAATGGCCACTACGATATTACGGAGCTCAAGGCTGACGCGCTCTGGCTATCGAAGGAAGCCAAGATCGACGAGATGGCCGCGCTTCGCGTCACATTGCTTGAGTGGCAGCATCGTCCGGGCGCGCAGCTCCTTAGTGGTTTCACAGAGGAGGAGGTGTTAAGTGTACAGGATGCGGCGGGTACGACGAGTCTGCAGGCTTCAACATTTCTTCCGCGGTCTTCGCTATTGCCAGCGTCGGCGGGTACACCGTGGGAAGCTGCGTCGGAATTCTCTACGCCTCAGCGGCGACATACGAGGCTGCTCAATACGTATCTATCGGAACGCACACATGTGTTAAGGGTGGCAGAGATCTTGCTGCGGATGGGCACGATTGATAAGGAGAAGAAAGACAAAACGCCGTTGGGTGATGCCAGTAAGGATTTTGCAAGCCGGTTCGAGAAATGGGCCGAGAAGTCTTCCGGACCGTCTATTACGACGCGCTACATTGACGCCGTGCGAGCACGCGTGGAGAGATACGATACGGGCAGTGGATGGTTCGCCGCCGAGGGTGGCAATGAGCAGATGGAAGAACACTGGGGTCGATGTCAAGTGGTAGAGATGATCCATTTACTGCAACTCTTGCTCGTTCATATCGACACAGACAAAGGCTTTCCTACCTCATCAGAGATTTCAGCATGGACTCGTTTTGTTGAGCAGTACCAGTTTTTGACTGGTTTCAATCCGGTGAGTATTCTTTGTACGTCATTTGCGACGAAAGCATCCACTGACGGTTTCTGCAGCCATTTCCAAGCCAACAAACACTGATACCTCTTCTTCATGCCCTGATAGCCGTTGTATCTCTGGGAATCCTCAAGCTGCCGCAAACTTCGACTGACTTAGGCACCGGTGCTCTGGAGTGGAACTACGTCGAAAATGCTAGCCCTAGCCAACAACCGATGACAGCCCGCGGAAAGCCGCATTACCTCTCCGATCCGGCTTGCGCAATCTATCTACATGCCGTGCTTAGCGAATCGGCGCGTGCCGGGCCAAATCCCGGCGTCTTGGCTGCGTTTGCTTGGAGTATGATTTCCCTCGGTCTCAAGAGGCAAGCATCCCAGAAGAGAATTGAACGAGATGAAGCCTTGGAGCAGCTTGCAGATGACCGTCGCTCTTCTCTTGACCCCTCAGATGGATTTGACCAAGTTCCCAAGGTGGTATCGGAAGAGATCTGTGACCGTATTATGTTCGAAAGCGAGGAGGATGATCCGATCGCATTTCTAGCAAATGCTGCAGCCACGCATGGTAGAGTTTTCGACCTGATTGCGGAACTCTCTGGTACTATTACTTCGGCAACCCAGTCCCCCATCGACTACAGCTTTGGCAGCCTAGCTAGAAACATCTTGCTGGACCTTATGGGCGAGAGCCTTCCATTCTTGACGTATGGTTCAGAAGTGATCATTGCAACCATTTCAACCATTTCGGGCAATCGGCATTTTTGGGACTTGGAAAGCGTGGATTCGAGTGCGTTCTCTGACGACATCGTTAGAAGGTTCTCCGACAACGACAACCTTATCAAGCTACTCTTTGAACCCGCTATCGAGAGATACCCTCACGAAACGCTTCCTCTCCTAAATATCTGCAAAGCGCTTATCATCATGGGCAAAACAAATGATGAAAGCCTGGAAATTACCCAGTCTCTGGAGAGGGCCCCGAGGTTCACGCGCGTCCTTCCCCCTAATTTTCAGGCTTATGACATTCTCGAGGATAACATCACTGTCACTTTGAGCGCGGATTTGCCTCTGTTTCGTTGGGACGATCGCCAGCGCCTACTCACTTGGCATGGCAATACGATGGTTGAAAATGCCTTTGTGGTGGACAATGAATCAGACTATATACCTAGAGACTGCATCGGTGTCATCGCAGCTGACACTACGCCGCCGGTTGTGTCTTGGGCCTACCGGCACAATATCTTCAGCTACCTTGGAAGGTGGCTTGCTACCTTGAGAAGGGAAGACAACCTTGTCGATATGTCAACAGGGGAAACGATTGATCGAGACACGGCTAGCGAGATCATCAGTCTCCTTACATCAATTCTTCTCACGCTAAAAAAGAGAAACGGGTCTTTAGATGCGCCTGCCGATGTCATCGCCGAAGGTACCCGTTTGCTAAGCGAGTGTAATAGTGCACTTGGTCGGAACAACGACATTGTGGAGATCATTTTCCAGATCTTCGAGCAGGAGATGCAGAACCAGGTGGAACAGCCTGGCACCGAAGGTTCCTTGGAGCTTCTCGTCAACTGCGTGCAGTTCATGTACGTGGTTATGGCGTATACGCCAACTAAAGTGTGGGCCATGCTCTCGTCCAGCCGCTTTCTCGACCTTGATGGTAATGGCGGCTGCATGATGCAGATTGTCGGGGCGACTGAGATGGTCCTCGGCCGCTATGACTTCCTCATTGGATGTATCAAACTCTTCGGCGCCTTGGTAGACGACGCCATTGCTAGCAGAGTCTCCCGGAATACGCCCAGCAGGGCTTTAAATCGCTTTGATCCTTCGTTCAAGGGGGGACGTGTGATATCGCCCGAGAAGTTGATGAGCAACATTCTGTTAGCCTACGAGCGAACTCTAGTCGGGGTTTTTGAGAGCTCTCCCGGCTGGAAGTTTCTAGTTCCGGAAGATAGGCTCTTCATTAACATCAGCATCATCGAGACATTCAACAGTATTCTCGACGCCACGTTCAAGTACGGAGATTCGACCGATATTTCGCAAAAGATCACCTCGGTCTTAGCTCCTACCGCAGAATATTTGATAAACGTTTTCATTTCGTCTTCACGAGACGACATTCCCACGCACCCAATCTTGGACATTCTTTGCTCCGGCATGACGATCTCAAATTCAACCCTTTTCCCGGACATCAACGAGATGTGGACACGCCAGACGACCGTCATGGTTGACTTTTCCTCCAAAGTTCTGCGGATTGGAATGATGCTTGAGCGTCCAAAATCGCACCTTGAGGCACAGCTCTTCAAATCTGCTCCGCTCCTTGCTCGCATTTTCGCTTCGGGCGAGTCCTTTAAGGCGCCGATCGCAAACTTGCTTCATATTATGGTTCGGAGTGCCGATCGTCTCGACAGCGAGCCGACATCACTTTTGGGTCATCTTCGGCCGGAGACTGCCAAGTGCTTCCTTAGCGTGCTCTCATTCACGAGCCACCCTTTCATTGATGAAGATGTTGCGGTGCACATTTGGAAGTTGTTGTCAGCAGTGGTCAGCTGCCGGCAACAGTGGTTTTCCATTTACATCCTCACTGGAAGCACTCCGAGAGAGTCATTAAAGGGCGGCCACGCAAAATCGCCCACGGCGAAGGCACGTGGCAAGCCGTTCCTCACCCGCGCCTTAGATGAACTTTCCGAGATCAGTCATGTTGGCGAATCGCTTCCGCATAGCCTAGCCCTAGCGATGTTGGAGTTCGTTGCTCTAGCACAGAACCACTGGCCTTGGGCAATCAACGACATTAGGACCCATCCTAAATTTTTGACGTGCATCGTGGGTTACGTTGGACAGTTGACGAAACCAGAACGGGAGTCGCCGCAAAAGAGGTACTGGGCCAAGGCAGTCCGCATAGCAGCATATATTTCGGAGATTTTAGCCATGTATCTCCATACGATGAGGCAACTTGGGACCACTTCAGCTATCATCCCTCCTTTAACTGAGAACCTCGTCTTCCTGAGGGCCTTGGGTGTTGCTGCCCCGGAGTACAACTCATCGCTTCACGCGAACCTGAAGTCTAACGTTGAGCAAAAGTTTGGCGGCTGTAGGCTATCTAACTTCAAGCAGCTGGAGCCTGCTTGGACCAATTTCCAAGTCGGCGACTTTTACAGCATCGACTTTGCAACACGAGTCCTTGGCTTTGATCCCTCATGGACTGGGAAGCAAAAAGGGTCAGGCTTCAAAAATGAATTTGAGCGTGCAAACGCGAACCTCGCCGAAGTGGAAGCTCAGATCATTCTCACCAAATCGTGGAAGCTCCTAGCCATTGAGATTGGTGGATTAATTAAGCAAGAAGCTAGCCAGCGCAAAAAGGAAGCCCGCTTAGGCAGGATCATGACCAGTGTTGTTGAACAATGCCTAAGGGCCAACATTTCGGCCAACTCGTCCTTGCCCCTGTTCGACCGGTTAAACAAAATCAGAGCAGAATTTGCGTTTGTCCTGATGCAGAAGATACTCGACTCTGGAGTACGGGAACCGGCGACAAGAGGAGTGTTTGCCGTTTGTTGGGAGGCGATCTTATCGACATATCAGAATTTCGACGTCTCATTCGCGGATGAGAATAAAGATTACTATCGCCTGCTAGTCAGGCTGCTGTATCTCTCCTTGCAGCCACACCTCATTCCAGCACAGGTAGAAGCAGAGGCCGTTGCGGGAGCTGTACAGGGAATGGACCAAGACGGGGCGTATATTTCCCTTCTCAAGTCCAAATCCGTACGGCGTCGTGACGCGAGCAAGGACACCCCAGCGATCGCGCCAGATTTGATAGAAGTTTTGCTGAAAGTCGTGTGCAAGGGCTTCCATTCTCTGTGCGCACAACTTCATGAAGACGTTTCCGAAGTTCTTGCGTCGGACTTCGTTCTGTTGACGGGTATTCTGCAGACCGTCCTCCGGATCCCAGGCATGGCCAATCTCAATTCGCAAATCAGTCTGACGATTTCTGGAGCAAATACAACCCGCTACGCGATGAGCCTCTTTTCGTGGTCTGATCGACTTGCTGTCTCACCTCCGAAAGACCAACAGGCACGCAACGGACGTCCCAAACTTCTAGATCCTATCTATGGCGAGCTCAGCATTACCTTCCTACTCACACTTTCCTCGATCCCTCAACTAGCTGAGACACTAGCCGTCGAAGGCGTCCTCTCTCGTCTTTCTGGTGCTCGCTTGACAGACTACTTCCGCCGTCCGTCTGGCTCCGGACCTTTCGACGAACCGCCTCGTGTGCACGCCATCTGGGCGCGTGGATTCCTACCGCTTTGCCTTAATCTGCTCGACGCCGTTGGTGCCCCTGTTGCTGCGGAAGTGGCATCTTTTCTCAACGGTTTTGCTCCACAATTGCGCCGCGCGGCCCGTGCCATGGCCAATCGGCCTGGTATCGGCAGCGCAGCCTCTGTAGCCGCAGCTTCCCTTCAACCTGCGGCAATTGCGGCCGGAATTGTGGATCCATTAACTGCTTCTACGGCAGGGACCATAACACTGTCCCTCGCGGCAGAGGTGCACGCACTTTCCATGTTGAGCTTAGTCTTGGATCGTTTCAAGGACGCTGGCGCTGCGGCTGGTGTTGTGAGTGATGAGATCCCGCCACTTGAGTGGGATAAGGTTACGGTGAGGGAGGATGTAGAAGGTTGGTTGGAGGGAAAGAAAGCTTTGAGTGCGAGGATTGTGGCTATGGGGGATAGAGAGGCCGAGATGGGGAGGACAAGGCCGATGAGGAGGGGCTCAGGAGCGGCACAGAATCGGCTAGAGGAGAAAGTGGTGAACGAATTGAGGGGATGCGTGGCGTGCCTAGGTGGTGAGGGAGCTACATAATACCAAAAGGGGAACGTGCAGTGGGTCTTGATGGGTCTAGGACATGGGATGAATCAAAAGTTCTATGATCACGGCTTGGCATAGTGCAAGGTCATAGCTAACTGGCGTTGGGTGACTTCTTTTACGAGCTCCTCCGGTGGTACTTGTCACGTTGTACACTAGGCTTGAGTTACTTTAATGGCCAGTTTCGAATCCACAAAGACAGAATTTGACGTTCTCCTTAATTTCAATCGAAGGTATTTTAGAAATTGCTGACAACTTAAATGCAAAGGAACTGCAGACGCACCTAAGATATACAGCTGTCTCAACACATTCGTACACGTCTTTACGAAATCGGTTAGTTCGAGGTCCAAACTACCCAGATTCCGACTCAAAATAGACCCGAACATCCGTGGCAGCAACCCCAGATAGACTACTACGAGTCCTGAAGTGAGCAACCTAGACAAAACATCTTTATGACGCAATTGGTCATATTTAGATCTTATACATGAAGTCGATGGCATAGCAAGAATGTCATAGCTTAGGCTGATATTTGCTAGTAGAAGTGTTTCGGAATCGTGCTAACAGACCAACAAACCTAAGTTCTCTCCAACTAGCTCCATGTATATTATTTAAATTCATATTAAAAGAACACCTGTAGTCAATATTCTCACTCTGTCAAGTGAAAGCTAGATACTACCAACTGTAAGAAGTGCATCAAAATAAGTTTAACCAAACAGTTCAATGACACCGGCATTAATGTTCAAAGTCTTAATGTGCCAGTAAAGTTGTAGCATCTCAAAATTGTAGCCCAGGGTCGACACCTGAAGTGATCATATTTCACTCCTAGTAGGAAAATGCCATTCCAACCCTATTGAAGGAACATTAGCAGGTGGCTGCAGCAGCACATATCTCACATGAGAAGCACCCCCTCTCACCGTGGCCCATCATTGGCGTAGTCCGCTTAATTTGCAATTCCCCAAGAACGCTTAAAAGGACCTGCAGCCCATACCTGCACGCCTGTCCAAGCACAAAGAAAAATGTGGAGAAGTCGGCCGTTGCTGCCCCTGACCCTGGCAGCCCCGTCAAGCAGAACGATCCAAAGAAGCTCCATGCATGACCCGAACAGGGGATGGGGCGCATCCCCATAAACGGTGTCGTTACCCCTTACCCGCCCCGCCGGCGCGAGGAAAAACCGGCTGCAGAAGCACGACACGTGAGCTTGGGACGTGAGGTTTCCTGATTGCTCGGAGGGAGACCCTTGATGGGAGAGGCCTTGAACCGAGGATGAAAGAGGCTAATTTGGAACGCGCCGGAGGCTAGACCGAATCCACGTAGGCCCGCCATCTCGCTCGGTAGAGACTTGTGTTGGGCGTACTTTTCATGAAACGCGCGAGCGGGTCTCGCCTTCCCGCCCTATCGATTAAGCACATGGGAACGGAGGTTTTCCGGGCTGGGTCATCGTGGTCTGAGCTGAAGACGAACATGTCCAAGGACTGAGAGCCTAGATTCCGGCGACAGTGAGAAGTGTTAACGAGAATCACGCTCTTTCGAGTGGAGTCACGAAGGCGAGCGGGATCGTCATATTCATCCTACGCGATAACAAAGCCTTTGATGAGAAACAGGGTTCGCGCTGACACGGGGCCGCTCGAGTCAAAAGGCGATCTGAAAGGACGGAAAAGCAAAAGGAGCTGCGTAGTAAACACGGGGTGCATGCCTTGACGAAGTTAATACCGGGTAGGGGAAAACTTGTTGGAAATACCCCGGCCAACTCGAGAAAAAAGTGCTCTCGTTGACGGAGAGGAGCGGACTCGGAATACGATGCGAAATCCCGGATTGAAAATGCATAGCTTTCTCGGGTGTGCGCGGTGCCCAAGCAGATCAAGACCCTATTTGCCAAGTATGCCAGGGCCTGCCGGCCGACGTCTGGGATTGGGCCAACAAGTGAAAAGCAAGGGGAGAGTATTGGGGAAGTGTGGGATTCTGGTCTTGGCGAAACTGAGCCACGAGCCAGCGTGGTATTGTGTGTAGTACAACAAAGCTCCTCGAAAGTAATAGCGAAGGGATTGTTCATATACACCACCCCTGGACCTAGTAACCGTGCAGGCCATTAATAACGGCCCGGCGCCAACCCCACAAGATCACCGACGCTTGGGCCCGATGCGGAACAGTGAAGTAGATCTTGTGATCTTGAAAAGTCGAAACGTACGTCAAAAATAAGGCGACTTTTAAAAAGCCTCTATTAAAAAGGCACACCATCTTTTGATCAACCTGTACCTTAAAAGTTACATTTTTGGCACATGCACGCCCACTCTCAGGCGTCGCTGCTACCTGGATAGCTGAATGCTTCTAAGCACTAGTCCAGGCACGCGAGGAATAGGGATCAACAGGAACAAAGTAAGCCTTGCTATAGCAAGCAGTCATGAGAGAGAGAGAGAGAGCCCAAAAAGTCTAGACGCTGCGTGTATAAATGAAATTGACATGGGTGACCCACCATTAGACGAGCCAACGACTGAATTGACTCGACCTCGGAAACTGCCCCGGCCTGGCTCCGAGCAAGCTTTAACTTGCCCAACGCGCCGGTATATCGTATAATTTCGCAGGAACGCGCAGTTTTTCTTAGCTGATTGCAAGTGCAAAAAGGAAGCCGGGTCTATGCCCTCGTCCGGCTGGCAGCCGCCTATATACAACGTACGTTGGAGCACATATGTAGTTCTGTTCACATGGGCGCTCGATACCAGGTTTGGCCTAGCGCACATTCTGGCTAAAAGGCAAGTTGCTCCCACGGGCAAAGCTAACGATGGCACACTCGCCAGTCGCTGCCGGACTCGCACAGAGAAACCAATCTACTGGTTCCTGCGGCCGCTTGCTGGGTAGGTATTACGAAGTATTGTCGTATACTGCGCGGGCTGGCCACCTGATCCCCTCTGGCAGCACGTATCGTTCCTTTCATTCTTCGAGCGCTTCCGCACATACGAGGTGTTTTCGTTGTGCGAGCTGAGAGGCATACTTGCACACCCGCCGTCCTCACTTAACTCCCTCGTCACTTACACCGTCCTATTAAGCATCACGGTAGCCCGGGATTCTCGTGAAGCTCGCCACGCGTGACGGGCGCGTGCGCCCGCGCGACCGTAAACCACCTCCCGACGTCCCCCTTCCGCCAAACGGGACGCAGAAGCGGGCAGGGAGATCCACGGGAGCGCGGTGCTCGTACCGGTACAGTGCGCCGGAGTACTCGGGACGTAGCTAGGAAGAGCCTAGCCTTAGTGTGCCGCATCCCAGGTTTCCTTCTTGAGGACAACGGGACTATCAGTAGGTAAATCTGGCCTCAAAGGCGCCGTTGAGCGTAGGAGTGGGCAGGTATATCGCGGATCCCTTGGGGGGTGGGCCGGCGGCAAAAGGAAACGCAAAGGAATTTCCCGACACTGTGTGCGGCGCGGTGTACCTACGACGACTGAGCTAGCAAGGCTCCACTGGAAAAGGTCACCGGTACCGCCACGTGATAGACATCCATTCCTCCAACGAAACGGGCCGGCCCTGATGCGCCACGTCTGGGAGCACAAAATGGCCATGGGTCCTGAGGGGGGGGGCAAACTGCGGAACGAGGAAGGTGGGGGGTTGGCGCTCTCTCTATCTCGCTCTCCCTGCAGCGCCGCGCTGCTCGTCCGACGCGTACTACGTAAAGTGGGCTGTTACGACGGGATGGCGACGTCAACCCGCCGCCGGCACACTTCGCGGAAGCAGGCCGAGCCGCACATTTGAAAGTGGAGCCGTCGAGCGAGGGAACCGCAGGGACAGCTCGCACGATAGGTCCAGTACGTAGCTAGGAGGTAGTATCCTGGCACAGCGGACAGGAGAAGCCGGGGGCAGCCTAGAGAGATACCATGCAGCGGACAGCTGCGTGTTGAGGGTTCCGTGGAGAACGCATCTTCCAGGTGCTTGCGGACCCTTACCCATTGGGCCCATCCACTGGACGAGTGTGCCCTGTTATTACCGCGGGTCACGGGTCGGCCGGCCACACGGCGAGTTGGTAGGGTAGCTAGGTACCTGAGCCCAAACGTGGCGAATCGTCATCGTGCTTCGGGCAGCGACAACGCACGAAGCTGACTTGTCCGAGTCAAAAGTAGCTGCGCGCTAGGGATTCGGCCGCCGACCACAGGTCTGGTGGCGCTCCATTCGCCCGAGGACTCCATCCACGTGCTTCGAACGGCGCCGCTAGACTAGCACGGCCGCGGTACAGGAGACCAATGAAGGTGTCACTGGGGACCCGCAATACCCGCGTTGTCGTATTGTGGCACTGGTGTTGGAGAGTTTTGGTGTGAGGTTTTGTGGGATGATTTCTCTACTTTTCGATGATCGGCACTTGCGGCAGTTGAATTACTACGTAGGGGCATCGGACGATCGTAGAAATGGGCGACGTTTTTTCTCTGGCCTTCTGGCGTCCTTTGGCCGCGTCTACCTAAGCGAAGCCAGAGTGGCCGAAAATTTTCGAACAATGACGTTGTTGTTCCGTGCTGGTGGTGTGGCAGGCAGTCTCGCAGTTGTGTGTACCCTGATCGTCCCGTGGGGTTGCATGAACTGCCCCAAAACGATCATCATCGTCAGATCTCACAGCTATATCAATTTTTCGCCACACTATAGGCTGCCGTGCCAACTTTCTTGCGGCCCGACTTCTTGACCTACGTATCATGTAGGTTTCCGTTCCGTTGCCCGCAGAAGCCCGCCGCCCACCGGAGACGGCGTGCCGGCCGGTCTTAAGAAGGATGGCGGAGATCACGGGATCGCGGGGCAGCCATCGACGTCGAGTTGCAGCTGGCGCGGCGCGCAGCAAACGGAATCGCCTGAACGCCATTATTCAAAGGGTCTAGTCTAGAGCGGTCGGTTTGCTACGTCGCTTAAGCACCCTGTCCTGCCCTAGTGGACGCTTCGACCTTTTGCGGCACGATGTGCATGAGGTGGCTAATACGGGCCGGGATTCGCGAATCGGGGCTGGCGCTGCTTGCATGATCGAGACTGTGAGAGCGAGAATGAGAATGTCCGGCGAGCTAGCGGGACCGAATGGAAACCTGGCCGAAAATCTGGGGTAGTGAAACACTTTGACGCACGGAGGCAGGGCCAAGAAAGCCTATCTTTCTGTCGGCTGCCCTGTGGCTTTTGGCCATACGGGGCGTCATTTCGGCCAAGGATTCCGACTTCAGTTACGTCGTCAATAGTCCGGTACCAAGGCTTTGGGGATTACCTGTGTACATACCAGGCCATCTCTGCTCAGCAAATCAATTTTTTGCAGCGATCACAATCGGTATTTCGCAGGCCAGTCAATGTCTTCCCAATTCACGATCAAGACGTGGTTGGACTCCCAGGAACCGTTATACTGAGCAGTTATGATTGGCAGACTGGCATGGATCCTGTACATATGCAAGCCTGCAAATCGGCTAGGGATGATCATTGCGCATTTTCGTCCGCGGTCACATTTCCGACCGCTATGCGGATTCCCACCGAAATCGCCCATAGCTTTGCTCGCACGGGGAAGTCTCTCTTCGGTCATTATGCGCCACCGGCGACTCCTGTCGTAGCTAAGTAGCACAGCATGATCGTCCATTTGATGTCATTCCACGGTTGTACGCAGTCATCGGCTGGTAAGTACTACGAAGTACCTGTAGTCGCACCGCCCGCGATCAAACAAATTGGGAGGTATACTGTACTAAGTAGTTAGTCGAAAATATTGCATCCACCCTGAAGACTATAGGCACGGGAGCCTAACCTGTTCCGGAAAGGCATTCTAGATCCTAGAAAGTATAACCCACCGTCTGCCGTGCCTGTTACCTATCTAACTCATCTGCACCAGCAATGGGCCAAGGCCCAGAGCCTGAGACTCGGGAGGCCATCCAGCAATTTCTGCAGGCGATTTACGAGGGCGTCCAGGGAACGAAGGTTTCGAAGGAATTTGAAAGGAATCCGGATGCATGATACTACATACAGGGCCTTCTTAACCTCGTCCCAGGGCGCCGCCCAAGCCTCTTTCTTTTCGTGTCTGCCGTGTGTGTCTACTGCGTCTTGACTCGTAATGCGCTTATGGTCATGTGCAGGTGCGGTCTGGACTGCCGTGTTCTAAAGGCTGGGCGGCCGTCGTCAGCGCGTCGCGCCGTGCGAGCCCCGGCTCGACTTGCTCGCCCTTCCAGGCTTGCCTGCAAAAAGGCGCATGGAGCAGATCTGGGGACGCGCCGCGTGGCTCGCGGAAAGAAAGCCCGAAAACTGGGCCTTGGTTTATCTTTTGTTTTGTGCACACAGTCGATGTGTACGTACTAGGTAGGTAGCGACTTCGAACCGCCGGGGCAGGACCCGCAGTCGATTCCCACGATGCCCGAACGACATGGGAGCAACAAGAAAACAGTGGAGTCGAGCTTTCCTATTCTCGTGCCCTGGGACCGTGGCGAGGGACGGAAATAGACGCTGGCCTTTCCCGGCTTTTCCAATTCCCTTGTTCGGGTTGGTCCCGCGGTCGGAGACGGGCCAGCTGCCCTGTCGAAACCAACGCGCCCGGCCCTGCGGTGGAACTTCCCGCTTCCACAAGGACAACGTGCTTCTTTTGTGCAGCAGCCACCCAGCCAGCTAGCGGCATTGAGCGAAGCAGCAAGCGGCAAAGCGGCGAAGCGCCCGAGGGCGTGGCTGGGGGGGGCCCGTTGGGAAACTGAAGCGTCCACGACGCCGGAAAGCGAATCAAGCCGTCGCACACAACCCTCTCCTACATACGGAGTACTCCGTACCTACCGTACATACGCCAGCCATCATGCAGGCAATTCGGGGGCGCGCGCGCGGCATGCTTAGGGTTTTCGCTAGGGCGGCAAGGAGTTGTTGAAATGCGAAGGTCCCCGGAAGGCCGGCCGTGCCCGTCCTGGCCCCGGCAACGCATCCCCTTCGGCTTTGGCTCCCCGCGCTCTGGCTCTTGGGAGCAAAGAAAGGTGAGGGTACGAGAAGGGGGCTTTTCTCGTTGGCCTCCCTTGACGTCCTGGGTCTCGCATTTCTGGTGGCTTGACGTGGCGCTTCTCTCTCTCTCTCTCTCTCCCGCCAGACCCAGGGGGGACGAGTTTGGGGATTTCGGCGGATGGAGGGGCTGCGATGGCGGCGGCGCCGAGGCGCATGTACCTAGGTAGGCGGTCCCCCAGACGCGCTATCGACGGGCGAGCCGTGCGCCGGCCGGCCGACGAGGACCCGCGGGCATGGGGCCCCCCCCGGGGGCCTAAGCCGCTTTGGGCCGGAAATCTGGGGATGGTCATGCGCCCGCCGCCGAGCTTCTTTTGTGCTTGCCGCGGCCGGAGCCCTTGCCTGTCGCAGCAATCAAAGTCCGATCAATTGAACCACCCCTTGTCACACCCCTCTTCCCCTGCTCTTCTTCTTGTGCGTGTCTCTCTCGGGCTTTGTGGACTTCTGTTCTTGATTGAATTGCCGTGCGCCGTGGCCGCTTCGCGGGCCCACCCGGCGGACAGGACGGCCGGCGACTTGCGCGCGCGCGAGAGAGCGACTTGCAGTGGTGACGAGAGAGCCCGTGTGTCCGCGAGGCTGTGCTACGTGCATCCTGTGCGGCCTGCGCGCCGCCCTGCTGTCTCCCGCGCTGCGCGTCCCGCCCGAACCCCAAGCCGCTTACCCCAGGTTTTGCACCCCTGGGGGGAAGTAAGGGGGCCGAGTGGATTGGAGGGGAGGAGAGGAGGGTTTGTGGGGTTGGGTTGTTAGGCCTTTTTTTTGTTCGAAGGACAAGAAAAGAAAGGAAAACGAAGGCGTGGCAGAAAATGTCCCACCAACGGCACCCGTCAAATCCTCGCCCTAGACGCAACCAGTCCGCGTCGCCGCCGGCCCTCCCCTTCAAGGTTCGCAAAGCTCCTACCCGGCAGAGCGGCCGGGCCGGCCGGTTAGCTTGGTGGCGTGTGTGTGTCTGTATGCGTGTATGCGTGCGCACCCGCCCGCGCGCGCGCGAGCGAGCGCAAGTTTGCCTGCACGCAGCTTAGGCTGGGTTCGTAGGCCTCGGTCGTTAGTGGGCGCTAGAATGTTGTTTGCCGCGCACCTCGTTTGCGCTCTGGTTGGGTGTGGGACCCGCCGTCAGGAACCGCCCGTGGTCGTTGCCGGTTTGGCGTGGTCCCTCCAGCTAGGGTCCGCCCATGGGCCGCGGGGATGGTGGGCAGAAGGATGGTGAGTAGGTGGCGGCAGATTGGTGGTGGGTGTGAGGCCTCGTCGCTGAATGGAGCGAGCATTGCCTTCTGTTATTGCCGTTAGGAGAGACTTCCGATGACTGTAAGTACCGGTCACTTTTAAGTCACTATAGGAGTACATTCCGGTCTTAGCAGGAAATGGATGGAGTCCTGAGCTATGTGCTGTAGTTCCAGAGAGCCGGGCTAAGGCAGCAACGAGCAAGTACGGAATAACTCAAACTGTTTCCCTATGCCCAATTAATTCCGACGTCCCCCGAAGTTCCTTGACAGCTTGTACATTAGTAGCGAGAAGGAAGCTCGATCTCGGGACTACTGCACGTCGAGGCTGGATGGTGCACCCGGCGTGTCCCTGCTGCACAAACGGTCGCGCCTCGAAGCCAGCAAGCAAGCAAAAGCCAGCACCCAGACAGCTGTGCCACTATGGGTTAAGAGGTTCCTGCCACCATTGTCTTCACCCCCTTCCCTGCGAGGGCGGCATGAGGGAGCTTCGTTTGCATGCAATTTGTAAAAGAAGCATGCTTCGACCGCAGGCCGAACAAGCCACCCGCCGAGACCATTTTTTTACCTTTAGAGCTCCTTCTCTGGCCCGTCCCGTTTGCGGCGGCGGGGCTTGGGGCTAGTCGGCTGGTCAGGCACATGGACGCCTTCTCGCCGCCGTGTCTCGCTGTTTCGAATACTAAGGCGCATGGTGCTACGGCCCTTCTCTGGGGAAATTTTTTGAGATGGGGGACGAAGACCGAGCCGTGTCCCCACCGCCGAGAGACCCTGACCGCGCGAGTTGAGGCGCCGCCGTAGCTAGTGGCGGGCGGCTCCCTTCCTTCTAGGATGCGCAGCCAAGCCGTGGGCGGCAGCGGGAGCAAGCAACTTAGGCAATTAGATTGACGGTGACATTTTGTTCTCCTCTGTGGAATAGCAGGCGTCGAATTATGACATGACAATTACCAGGGCACGCACACCGCGCCGAGGAACTTGGAGGTAATGAATGAGTTGTCCGCTCAAACCTGGTGAGTTAGTATATCGGCGAGCAAGGCCCGCGATTTGGGCCCTCGGGGAACCGAGCGCCGCCGTCTCATCTACTGCGCGATGGAGTACGGAAAGACCCGGTCGTAGAGGTTAAGAGTTATCATATGTCAGATTTGAAAAAAAAAAAAAAAGAAAGAAAATGCCAGGCCGTCGAAGGCAGAGGTTCCGAGATTCGGAAGCAAAATTGAGACTCATTAGTGGGCGGCCGGCGACCGAGTATGAAATGTGAAACTGACAGACAGGGCCTACCCAAAATGAAAGTACCATCGAGAGACATAGACTGACAGCTTTTAGGAATCGAGATACATACACCAACCTCTTGGCGAAACTTCTGTACTTGAGCGTTCACACCTGACCAAAAGTCCTAATGAACACGGTGTCTGCGCGACTTTTACGCATGCAGGAGGTAGATGTACAAGCCCGCCGCTAGAAGCCAGCTATCGGCGGAGGGCGGCGACCTTCAGGCATCGCAGACACCACCAGCACAGCCAACGTGCAGCAAACAAGCCTCTCCGACGGGCGCGAGAAGCCGGAATAGACTGTTGCCGCGAGCTTTTTCTCGCAGACTTGGCTGTCGAGCCGGGGTCGTCCAGCCTGCAGGGAGGGCCAGGCTGCTGCGAACCCTGTCCGGCCGCGGGCCTACAGCGCACAACCCGTTCAATAGAGTACGTTATTGTACGTCCACGGGCGGCAGCGCCAGGCCAATCCGGCCGCCGTTGACGCTGCATGCAGACAAGCTCCGTAGTTAGTCGCCTACCTTCATAGGTCCCTTCCGGGGGAGGGGGAGGGGGAGGGGGGAGGGGGGCCCGCGATGCAATGGAAGGAAATGGGTTTGGACCCATGGCCGGCCTTAGAGTTGGCTTCCTAGGTGTCATGCAGCGCCTCGACCGCCCGCGGGAGCGCGGCCTTTGGGACCTGGGTCCGGGGTCCGGCGAGCATACGACGGGGAGCTCTTCTCTTCTCTCGATCAGCTGGATCTGCCAAAAGAGCGGCATCATCGTTCGGCCGGGGGGGGGGGACGCCACAAAGACTTGAGCCTTCCTCTTTATTTTTTCAATTTTCTTTTTGGCGAGGTGAGAGGATTTCGGCCGTTGCTTGTCCTTCAGAATAACGTCGCTGCTGTCCTCCTTTTTCGCGTTTGCCCCTCGTCGTGCGCGAGTGGAGCCGCTCGCGCGTTCCCACCAGTTCGAGCCGCTGCGAGCTGCCACCCTCGGCGCCGCGCTTCGTCACTCGTCCGCGGCGCGCAGCCACTCAGCTGTTGCGCTCGGAGTTCAGTGGTCCACAGCGAAGAAGCACCTACTGCCCCGGCGGCCGGCCCTTCGCATTTGCACCTACCGACGGACGGACGGCGAGGAACGGACAGGAAGAAAAAAAAAAAAAAAGGGCGCGGGTGGCTGCGAGCAAGCAACCTAGTGAATGGACCTCGTAGTCATCGCCGGCGTTCTTGCCATCGGTGCCGTTTGCCGCACGCCGCAGACGTGACCAGACCTATACCTGCCAGACCAGAAGCCGCGAAGGCAAAAACGAAAAATCTTGTTCGCCGGACTCTTCTTGCACTTCCTTTTCCTTTCCGAAACCCGATCCTGCCGTCCGAGCAAAGAAGTTCCAGAAGCCACGCCATCCTCCAGTGTTGTCATTTCTATTGCCGGCTTAGAAGGTTTCCTTGCCCGAGCTCGAGGCTGGGCGCCAATTGCGGGAGTGTCGGAGACGCAGCATTGCGAATTCACAAAGTTATCCGGACAAAAGTAGGTACGGAATAATCACATACCCAAATCTCGTGCCCCAGACGCAAAAAAGAAGAGAGTGCGTGTAGCAGCAGCAGCAGCAAGGCAATTCTCGCGCCGACCAAGACGTCTGTGGCCAGGCCGCGAAGCCATTTGATGTATGGCTTCGCGGGGCGGCTTCGACTCCGGGCACAGAAGATTCGTCTCGCGTTCTGGAGGGTTTGGCTGGGCTTCCTGGCCCGCCCTCTCCGCCTGCTGCGAGGCGCGCGAAGAAATTCTCCCAGGATCGGCTTGCGCCATCGCGGCTTGGGCCGGGCGGCGTTAGTGAAGATACCTTGGGAAAGGTTTGCGTCCGGGTTCAGGTTTAGGGCTGGTTAGGCCGGCGGGACGCTGTGCAGCTGACTTGTGTGCGTGCGAAAGGAAAGGACAAGCGGGCCTTGCTGCGCCTGCAACGCGGCGGCCTTTGGGGTGGAATTGAACGGACGGGACGTGGCATACGTCTGTCGCTTTTGACGTCGCCTTCGGGTCCCTATCTCACACACTCTCACACACGCACGCTCTCTCTCTCTCGCTCTCCCTCCCAGCCGCCGGCTTTCCGCAGGTTTCGCGACGAGAGCCCGTCCTCCCGCTGCTCCCGCCGTTTGCCTCCCTGCTCGCGGAGCGACTCGGTCCCGCCGCCGGCGCCGAGCGGCCTCGTTCTGGCTCGATTGGCTGCAGCAGGCCGAGTCTCGGGTCTCGCGCTATCTTCAGGGCCCGTCGTCATTGCCGCCGCCGGACGGACAGCGCAGGGAGAGCGACGCGGAGGACTCGCCCGCCGGCCGCACGCAGAAGCCATCGGCGGGTTCGTCGGCCGGCCTCGCCGCCCTGCCGCGCCGCCAATTGCGACCCGTTTGCGCTGAGTCTGCCGTGTCGCAGCGAAGGATCCGCGCGCACAGAGCTGGCGGCCCGCCTGTCGCATGGTCGCGAGCCCCACCATCGCCGTTGCTCGCGCGCTGTGGGGTAGCTGCCTCCCTCCCGGCGCCTTGCAGTTGCCTGGCAGCTGTGCTTACGACGGGCTCCGCCCCGGCCGCGCTCTGCGCCGCTCGTCCTGCTCCTCCTCCCGCTCGACGGGCTCTCCTGCCTCGCGCGCCCCGGTTTCGCCCCGAGTCCGAGGACGACAATTGGCCCTTGCGGAGGCGAATGCGGCCCTCGACACCGGCCGGTCTCGTCACCCGTTGAACTTTCCGGTCGAACCACGCCGCGCGACCGCCCTCGCCTTCGCCCTCGATCCGCACCGGCGCCATGGCGTCAGACGCTGACTCGCAAGGCTCGACGGCCTCAACGACCTCGACCGAGACCACGGCGACCACCACAGCTGCGGGCAAGGGCATCAACGGTGCCAACGCCCCTAATCCCTCCGCGGGCAACGGTAAGCTCCGACTCTGCTCCGCCTGACATGTCACTGACGCTCTGTCGAAACCATAGCCGCGTCCGCGTCCCCCACCTCCAAGGACGAAACGCCGCAGGGCGCTTCCGGCAACTTCCCGCCTCCCAAGACGGACAAGCCGAGGCCGCACGTGTGTGGAACTTGCGGCCGGTCGTTCGCGCGGTTGGAGCATCTCAAGCGCCACGAGCGATCCCACACAAAGGAGAAGCCCTTTGAATGCCCGCAGTGCGCGAGGTGCTTCGCGAGACGAGACTTGCTGCTGCGACACCAGCAGAAACTTCACCTTGCCGGCGCTACCTCATCACGGCCTCGAAATGGCGGACGGCGAGAAAGCACGAGCGGCATGCCGCCGAATGGTGTGGGGCGGGTACGGAAGAACTCAATAGCTAGCAGCACCGCCAGTACGTCCGCCGGCACTGGCATGAGGCCTCGGGCGAACACCATAAGCCACATCGACGCGGGCGCTCTGGGTGGTCTTTTCGGGGCTGGCGCGGGAATGGGCAGGGCGAACGGTATGGGCGGCCACGGCCATCACCCGACTTTCGGCGGTCTTCACGGCCCTGGCGCGTTTGACTATCGAGGGATGTCTAATTCTCTGGGCAACCACGGGAATCCTCAGGCGCTACCGAAGTTGGACACGCATCTTGGCATGGGACTGGGCGGAGGGCTGCACACGGCACCCGTACCGAATGGCTTCGGTGATCCGTACGACCTGGACAAGTTCCTCGGCGGAGGATCGACGATAAACCCGGCTCAGCTTCACTTCGGTGGATCGCTGGGAACGCCGACGTCACCCTTCCAGGCCTTCCCGCCCTTTACCGGAATCCCAACCATGGACGAAGAGGACCAGTTCGATCTCTCCGCCGGTATCGACCAGCAGATGATGCTCAACGGAGTCAACGAAAATGCCATTGACGGTTCCTCGCCGTCGGCAATCAGCTCGGCTAGCCAAAGTGGCTTTAGTGAAATCATGATCGACGGGTCAAACCAGCCTGGCCAGGTATCCGGCGCCATGTGGCAAAATCCCATGGTGACTTCCTCGAGCATGCCGCCTCCATCCACTTTCGGTTTGGATCCGGCCATGTTCCCGGATATGCTCACCTCCCTGAACACAGTGTCCCCGAAAGATCTGCACGAGCAGAGCGCGAACAACGATCTCTACCTGTCCTCACCTCCGCCCCTCTCCATTGGCTCAACCGCGATACCTGGAATGCCGACCCAGTACTTCAATCCTCCCATGAATTTCCATTCGGATGGCACTAGCGTAGGGTCGTCCTCAATAGCGGGCAGCGCTCGCCAGAGCTCAGTCACGTCCGTTTCCACTGCATCCATTACTGAAACCACCCGCCAGGCACTCCTCGCAACACTCTCCCAGCCTTCCGCGTTTGGCCACCGCAAGTACTCACCGCAGGCCGCCGGCTCGCCGCTCTCCCCTGGATTCGGCGCATCGTCTGGCGCCGGGCAAAATACATCTTTGCCGAGCACAGCGGACCTGCAACGTTATGTCAGCTCCTATATCCAGTACTTCCACCCGCACCTCCCGTTCCTGCACCTGCCGACCCTGTCGTTCGATTCTCCAGTGTACACGAACCACATGCGTACTGCCTCGCACGCTCCCCATGCCTTCGGCGCCCATGACGGCGTTGTGGGAGGCGGGGGGTGCTTGATCCTTGCTATGGCAGCCATAGGTGCGTTGTACGAGTACGAGTACCAGGCGGGCAAGGACCTCTTCGAGGCGACGAAGAAGGTGCTCCAACTATACCTGGAAGAACGCCGCAAAGCGGGCCTCTCGGCCGTAAACGGGGCAAACGTGACCGATCTTTCGGTGCAAAAAACGCCGTTATGGCTGGTGCAGGCCATGTTGTTGAACCTAGTTTATGGGTACAACTGTGGTGACAAGGTGGCGGCGGAGAACGCTAGCACGCATTGCGCGGCGTTGGTCGGCCTGGCCAAGGACGTCGCTACCGGTCCCGGGATGCACGACCGTACCAACGGTGTCGGTGTCGGTGTCGGTGTCGGTGACGGTGACGTGGAGATGACCGACGGCATGCCTGATGCCCTCGGCGAGCACAAGGATTGGCTTTCCTGGAAGGATGAGGAAGAGCGGAAGCGCACAATGTTCGCCGTTTTCATCATATCCAGCCTTACGGTCAGCGCGTACAACCACTCGCCTCGCATCCTCAACTCGGAGCTATTCTGCGACCTACCGTGCGAAGAAAACTTGTGGAGCGCGGAAACGGCACAAGCGTGGTCCGGTATAGGTGGTCGAGCGGCGGCTAACCAAACCAGAGTTTCCTTTGCCGATGCTCTCGGTTGGCTTCTCGCAGCCAACCAACGCCAACAGACTGAACAGCACGATACCTCCTTTCACCAGTCATCGTTCGGCAGTGTTGGCGGTGGCGAGCCCATGGACGACGGTAACATGGCTCCTCCTGCCGAGAGTGAGCTCAGGACGAGCACGTTTGGATGCTACATCTTGATCAACGCTCTTCATGTGTACATATGGGAGACGAGGCAGCGGCATTCGGGCCGGGCCTGGAAGACCGAGGAAACGGACGCGCTCCACGCACAAATCGAGCCCGCCCTGCGGGCCTGGCAAGCTGCTTGGAAGGCCAATCCGCACCACACGCTCGAGCGGCCGAACCCGTTCGGACCACTGGCCGCGGATAGCATCCCACTGCTCGACCTAGCGTACGTGCGGTTATTCGTCAACCTGGGCCGTGCTAAGGACGCGCTCTGGGCCCGCGACTACGACCGCATGGCCGACGAGCTGGCGCGCGGTTCCGAGGTGGTGCAGCACGCGAGCGGATCGCCGGACTCGCAGCAGGCGGCCGTAGCCGCGGCGGCTTCGTCTGGCATCCCCGCTGATCAGCAATCCTACGGCGCTGATCTCGCCAGGACGGCTTCCAGCGCGTCGGGCACCTCGCCGCCCGGCGGCATTGCCGGACCCGGCGTAGCGGACGCGTCTGCGTCATCACCGGTCCAGCACCAGCAAGCGCCGCAGCCTGTGCACCAGGACCCGTCGATGGCCGCGGCAAACGCCGCCGCGGCCACAGCGGCAGCGGCGGGCGGCATGCCCCCGCCTCCGCCCACGACGGGCCACACGTCGAAGCGCGAGCGGCTACTGCGGCGCGCGGCCTTCTACGCGGCCGACAGCCTGCTCATGTCGGACAGTCTGGGCACGACGTTTGCGGACCCGGGCGCGCGCGAGCTGCCGATGCAGGCCTGCCTATGCACCATCGACTGCTCGCAGGTGCTGGCCGAGTGGGTGGCGACGGTCCAGGAGCGCGTGGGCCGCTACCTCGGCGGCGTGCTCGGCCGCGACGACATCGACCTCAACATGCCGCCCGCCATCGTCATGCTCGCCGACGAGGACCGCGCGCTGCTGGAGAAGATCGCGGAGATCCTCGAGCACGCCCAGGTCAAGCTGGCGGTGTTCGGGAACGGGCCCGGCGAGCAGCACGCCGCCGGGGCCGGCGGGGCCGGCGCCGGCGTCGGCGTCGGTGCGGGTGCGGGCGCCGGTGCGGGCACTAGCGGCGTGGGGGCCCAGATGGCGGGGTGCGGCTTTGGTAGCAAGCTATTGATGCTGACGGCGTACCAGCTGGAGAAGGCGGCGGTCTGGCCTGGTGAGTTGTGCCGCGCACTATGCGGTCTTTGCATGTATACATTGGGTTGTTTTGCTGACTTTCAGGATGGCAGTCTCACACGTCAAGGCGCGCGCGCTAGAGGCGCACGCGGCGCATATGAACCGCAGGGCCGAGGCCTCGGTTTCGGTCCCGTCGTTTTAGACTGGTAGATTCTGGACGGGCGGGCTGGAGGTGGAAGACGAAAGCCGCCCCATGACATTGCTTGTTCTGCCCGCACGAGAAGATGCTGCTGGAAAGGAAAGAAAGGCGGAGAGGTTCGGACGACCTGTTCAGACGTATACGACTTCATAAAACGCCCATGCGCACGCACGCCCTTCCGACATGACGACCGCTCTCGGCCACCTTGACGACGTGAGGATGTAATGCCCCGCCCTCCTTCTCTGTGCCGACCGTTTTCTCGGGGCAAATATATCGATTTTCTGCACAGTTAATATCTTTTTTTTTCTTTCCGACTCTTAACTTTCACTGTAAATTCTGGGCCCTGGCCCCCTTCTTGCGCCTTCTCGTCACAGCCTCCCCCTCATTGACCGAACAACAGTACACACATTTGAAAACGTCATTGTTTGCGTTATTTCCCCAACTTTTGATAGCGGATGATTGTTGCTTGCCAGGAGTGGACCCGCTGGTTGAAAAAAGGTACATATTTGATGAGATTGTTTTTGACACGCTCGACTCGATGACTGTTATGACGGACGGCGGTGTGAGAAATGGGCTTTTCCATTGGGATGGGAAGGCCCTGTTTTTTTTTTCTCCCACTATTTTTTGTCTTGTTTTGGAGTCGGATATGCGAGTCTTGGGTTTTTGGGGGGGCGAATGCTCGATTTCTTTGCAAACTTATGTTCACACCAGCTTTGGTGGAATTGTCTGGTTGCTTCTGTTCGGTAGTTGTGCTGCGGCGGAAAGACTGTTGGAGAGGATGCTGGTGGGTGTGGTTCGTGAGTCCTGGGCTTGTCTGTCCGTTTCCTCCCATTTTTTTTTTTTTTTTGTGGGTGTAATGTTGGGTGTTGTGCAATGTGCACTTTCTATTTCTTGGTATTTTCCTTCCCTTGTTCTCGGCCTTTATTCATTAAGGCCGGCGAGTGGAGTGGACGGTGTTGGCGAATTCGGGATCGCGGTGGTGCGGTAAAAGCGGTAGATGTCTGAGGGTGAGTGGACGCAGCAGGCGTGTGAAGGTCAATGAAAAAATGCCTGGGAAAAACCAGCACAACAAAAAAATTATTTTGTCTAAAATACTTCTCAAGAGCGCCCTGCGGGAAGCAAGAATGGAAAAAGCGCAGAACTGGGCTAGTGAAGTCGGGGATTTCTAAATGGGGGGGATGGTACAGTGCAACTTGCAACAAAAAGTGTTTCTGGCTGGAGTGAAGCGAAGGTAGTCTGGGTTTTCCGACTTTTATCTCTTCTCCCAGTGCTCGTTCCTCAGGAGTTCAATGCAAATGGAAATTCGAAACCGAGCAAGCTTCTCTGCCCTCATCGCCCACCTTTCCTGTTCGCCACTTCTCCGTGGCACCTTTTTATCTGCTTGATTCTTCTTGTCCTTGTGTCGCTTCTTAGGCCGGGCGGGAGGCGTCAGCGGGAACTCGGTTCTTGTGCGACTTTCTGTTTCTGTCTACGTGCTGCTTCGTTGCTGCTTTTCGACCCCTTCTCGGAAGACGCCGCCGGCTGATGCGGACGCGAGCGAGTGCGAAAGTGAAGCTGGAGTGCCTTATTTGGTATATGAGTGACGCTGTCATGTTTTTCTCCTTGGTTGTTTGGGGGTTTGCTTGGTTGGTTTGCGGTGGGTGGAGTACATAGGGTCTTGGGTGGTTCGGTGGCTGGTAGGCGGCTTGGCTTGGCTTGGTGTTATAGTCTTGCTTGCTTTAGGTGTGTAGGTAGGGTGTTGTTGAGTCAATTGATTGAGGTTGAGTTGGCTTGATTTCAGAGCTTACCTTTGCGCGCTGTGATAAGTGACGTGTAGTAAGCGGACGCCTTGTGTGACGCAGAGGAGAACAGTTAGGAAGAACTTAATTGCAAGGCCAGAAGTTCCTGCAAGCATAGTTACCTTCCTTTAGTCTTGATATTTTATTTGAGCCTCTGACACTATCCTAGGCCTTCAGACCTAGTGGATTTTGGTTTAGGCTTGGGACTCCTTTCTAATATGTGAACCAGTTCCAGCTACATTTGACTTAAGATACAGAACTCTCACTAGGAGATCCTATTCGAACTAGAGAGATGCCACTAAGACGTGAGCTACTTTTAGTGTTTAGACAATAGTTGAAGTTGATATAATGGCCGTGCGCTCATTTCCGCTTTGGCTATCTTCTGCTGGCCTCGTGAGTTGAGAACTTGGTCTCGTATCACAATATGTTTAGCATGCCCACAACAGCCCAAGCCTCAATTGACATCGTTTCCGAAGCAACATGAATCCCAGTTTGAAATTTCGAGACCGGCACCCTAGCCAATGGTATACTTCTACTAAAAGCCCGGCATCGGTCGCACGTGACCCAATGCAATTTTTAGGATTCGAAATCCCATGAAAACCTGTAGTGAAACCAGAGAAAAAAAAAGATAACAGCTCTTGCCAGACCATAGCTTGCCACCTCATCGGAGGGCCTTGCGGGCGAAAATGGGCAAGACAAATGCGGCCTCGTGGATCTCCTTGCTGTAGTACTTGCACAGGCGCTCCTCGTCCTCGGTCGACCAGGCGCGCAGCGGCTTTTTGACGTCGCGATCGGGGTCCTTGCAGCAGACCATGAAGCCGATCTGGCCGGATGGGTACGTCGGAATGGTAGTGTAGGCGTATTCGGCTACGGGAAAGACCTCCTTGCAGGCCTTCTTGAGCTGCGAGATCAGCTCGATGTGGAGCCACTGGTTCTCGGCTGCGCGCGACGAGGGACAGATCGTGGAAGGAGTCAGCGAATAAGGCACTATTCTTTCACCAATAAAATTGACCGGTCTTCTCCGCCACTTGCTAGCCCCATGACAGGTGCTTCTGGAGCCCGCGCAGCATTGATTGACCGCCTTTTAAGTGATATTGGTGTGGTGGGGGCTTACAACCTTGCGTGGTGATGACACCACCGTCGCGCAGCGCGTCACGCAGGAGCTCGAAGTAGGGCTTCTGGAAGAGGTTCTCGGCGGGGCCCTCCGGGTCGCTCGAGTCCGTGATGATGACGTCGAACTCGTGCTTGCGGTCCTCGAGGAACTTGAAGCCGTCGCCCACGTGCACCTTGACGGCGGGGTGCTCGAAGCCCGCCGCCATGCCCGGCAGATACTGCTTGCTCAGCCGGATCACCGCCTCGTCGATGTCGCACAGCACCGCCTCCTCGACGCAGTCGTGCTTGACCACCTCGCGCAGAACGCCACCGTCGCCGCCGCCGATGACGAGGACTTTCTTCGGGTTCGGGTGCGCGTTCATGGCTAGGTGCGTGATCATTTCCTGGTACCTGCGATGAACCATTGGGCATCCTCAGCACACGTACGTCCTTTGTTCTCGCAACTTATTTTAGGAAAGGTAGCCGTACGAGAACTCATCGCGTTCTGTGCATTGGATGACATTGTCAAGGACGAGAACAGTGCCGTAGTTGGTCGACTCGAAGATCAGGACGTCCTGGTACTGGCTCTTCTCGTGGTGCAGCACCTTCTTGACCTTAAGCGTCATGGCCTGGCCGGGCCACATGTCTGAGATTTCGCGGAACCAGCCATCTACAGTCGCAGTGCATGTCAATGGCAGTCTTAGTGCAAACAATTCTCTACCGGACGATACCTTGAATGGTGGGGTGAGTGATTTCGCCCATAACGAAGGTGGGGCGGAGAAGGGTCGCAATAGTAGCGGGAAAAGACGGACGGTCAGATTGTAAATTGTCGAAGGCCACCCGCTACAGTATAAGTAAGTTCAGTGTGCGGGCTTTTGAGCGAAGTTTGCGGGATTTTGTATGTAGAGTCGGCGGTGCTGCCCGACAGAAAATTTCCAACTGCGTCGCTACCCCACGTTCAAACCAAGCTTGTCTCCCGCTCCCGCAAATCCCTGCACTTTCGCTTAGCTGCCCAGATTTGGCAGTTCCATCCAAATCAAGCCAGTCACTAGGACACTGGTATAGGCTTTGAGGTTAGCAGCCAAGAAGCTCAGCCATGGGTCTAAGAAAATTACTTTTGTATATTCTTTCATTTTAGCTTAGGAGGGATTGGAGACTTTGGAATGTGATTCCTTCATAAATTCTTATAGAGTAACGTGTTTCATCACCGAGTCGTCAATATCACCGAGTCGTCAATATCACCGAGTCGTCAATATCACCGAGTCGACAGCGCCCACCGATCCCG
>MU001701.1:166604-209328 GCA_010093515.1 Lineolata rhizophorae
GTAGGGGGGAATCCTCGCGCGTCGAGGTTGAGTATGTGTTCGATTATCGCCTGCTCTTCTATAGGCGTGAGGTTCTTGCAGTTGGGTTGGCAATCGCGTCGGAAGGATTTTTTAGCGCGTCGGTCGATTAGCGTGGTTCGGGGGACGTTGTAGGCCAGGGCAGCCTCTTGTACTGATTTAATATCGCGTTTCTCGATAGCTTGAAGAGCAAGCTTAATCCTAGCTTCCTGCGCATTAATATCTTTGCGTGGTTGTTGAGGCATTATACTGGTTCGTCTGGGATGATGCGGGATCGGTGGGCGCTGTCGGCTCGGTGATATTGACGACTCGGTGATGAAACACGTTATAGCGTTCTCGCGTTTATCGAACGAGATGTATAAAATTCACTAAATGCTCAGGATTTCAACCATTGAGCAGTGTTATCTCATGATAGCCTTGCTCCTTGCAGCGGACTAAAACCATCGCAAATTCATCACAAAAAGCTCTTGTTATGCTTTGAGGGAGGCATAAGTTTTCACATAGAGATCATGCTCTATAGTCGTGAATACATCATTCTATCCTAGGTGAAAAGGCGAGGCTAGTGAGGAGAAGCATCCAGTGAACCATCCGCTCAGATTCCCGACTCTTAGATACCGATTTCTGAACATTTCTTTGTAATAATCTAGTCCTTGATTGGAAGCACTGAACAGACAGAACAATTTATAGTATACCGTCCAGAGCTAGAAATAGTTTACCAAAAACGATTAAATCGTTTGGATTTGGGAGCACCTTCTTGTGTCTACCGGCGGCTTCTCTTCTTAGACTTCTTTCCCAAAGGACGCCACTCCAACCCGACGTGGGGAACTTTTGTGGCGAAACCGTCTTCCTCTTTGTCCTCAACAAGTTCGGCAACCGGAGGAGCCTCAGAGGTGCTGCCTTGATCGAGATAGTCACCCACTTCGCTGGGGGGTTTTTGCTCGGCCATCTGTCCTCGGGATCCTTCGTTCTGTCAAGGATCAGTTTTGCGCAAACGAAGTGCTTACTAATGACAAAGAAAAGAGACATATATACCGAGTCAGATTCCACTCTGGACCTAAGACTGCTAGTGTACGAAACCTCGCTCCGGAAAGTTTGTGCATCATCTTGCAAAGCTGTCTTTGCCTCCATGCGAGCGCGAACAGTCTTTGACGCACTATGAGTAGAGTGTCGTTCACAGATTTCCTTTCCCTTCCCCAATATACGCAGTTTGCGGTTAAGTTGTCGCCGTTGGGCTTGGGACTCTGTCGACTCGGCAGCTATTCTCGCAATAAGGTCCGGATGCATCTGACCAACTTCCGGCGGTGAGAAAATCGTCCAGATATCTCCAATGAGGACATCTTCAACTACTTGGATGCAGACGTTGTCGACGAATGTCTTCATTGCTACCTGGAAGCAGAAATTAGAGCGAATAATTCACATAAGCGCCTTAATAAGCTTGACTCGTGACACTTTACCTTATAATAAGCTTCCATGCTATCCAGTAGTTCCGAGCAGGCAAAGGCGTCCATGTCAGTCTGAGATCGTCTTGAAAGTGCCTCTGCCAATTTAGAAATGCTGAGGTCATTTCGGTATGCTGAGATTGTATCCGAAGACACGCCCCAGTGCTTTTGAATACTCTCAATGAGGGTGCCCGTCTGGCGCTTTTCCCGAATCTTTTGCAAGTTCTCCGTGTAGTAATGATTGTAGGTAATGGGGTGTTTTTGACGATCGGCCAAAAGGCGGTTAATTGACTGACTAGCAGTGTCAAATCGCTCGTTTATGCGAGGGTCAATCCAATGAGTGAACAAAGATCCGGAAGTTTCGTTGTCCGTAATCTCAAAGAGAAGCTTCTCGAGAAAGTCCCTCGAAGCTAACCAAATTTGTTGCACATGCTCTTGGGAAAGTCTTCCCCACCGAGTGGATTGGTCACGAAATAGTTCGCCGACTAGTAGCGGGTTAAAAGAGCCAGGCAGTTCGCGTCCTCTGCTTCGTACAAGTAGCTCCCGCACCCATTCGATTGCACCTGCACGACTCATGACAAGAGGCTTCTCCCCATTGCTAGGATCTCCTTCCCATCCATCATCGACTTCAGGACGAATATCGTTGTCGACAATTTTTCTATGATAGCCCCTCACCCGCATGACCTCCGAGAACTCCATGTTTAGGTTTTGAACCACCGCTCTCAGTCGTTTGTAGTATTCGCCATCTGAAGCAGGGTTGCCGAAGAATGGGTGCTCGTAGCTGCCATCACTAGCCGCCCTGCAGAGAGTCTGGAACGACTGACTTAGCTTGAGCAAGAATTGACGCTGCTTTTCGGGTGTGTCGCGACTGTCACCAAGCTTGAGGAGTTTGTTCTTGCAGTCTTGGATGTTGGATTCAATGTCTTCGATCAAGCCTGGGAGGTATCGCTGGATTTGCTCGAGAAGAATCTTGCCCAGACGACGCCGCAGCGGGCCTATACCAACCATATCCCGTGGCAGGTCCGTCCACGCGCCCTTAGAGAAGAAGTGTTCTTCCGACCTGTCCCGTTCTTCGCCTGTCCAGTGCCGTTCATTGTAGTCGCGATTCTTGACAACGTGCCAACCGAGACGGAACTGGATATTGTTGTTGCTGGCGAGATCCACTATAACGCCCTCACTGTCGGAACCTGGGGGAAGAGTATCTGGCTTTGTTATAAGCCCGAGCGTCCGAAAGCCTTTTGGATCAACGTCTCGAGCTTTTCTTAGGATGGCTTGATTGTGGTACTCGTTCTTCGCGGAGACCACGGCAAGAATGACGCTCTTCGGATTCTCCATGTATGACGTGACCAGTCCTGTAATGAGCTCCACGTCGGCAACCGACTGCACCTTGCTGTCAGTCTGGATAAGGCCAGGGAGATCAACAATAGTGAGTTTTGGCTTGTCGGGCCCTGAAATCTCAACCCGAAGGATGTCTTTTGAAAACGCTTTGCCAGACTCGGTGAGACCCATTTCATCTTTGGCTCGTTTGACAAGGTCAGGGATGTCTTCGAGTCGTTGTAGAGATTGCTTGAAGCTGTTCAGCCGTGCTTGATCGGACTCTGAAGCATCCTTACTGGGAACAATCATGACTGCAGCGCTAGGTGTAGCTGCCTGCCGAAGGACAACCTCAGTAGGGAACCGGGTGCACAGGGTATCATGTTGCGGGAATGGGACACCAGAGATGCCCTCAAGAACAGAACTCTTGCCACTTGATTGCTCGCCGCAGACGATAATCTGAGGCAAAAACACAAACTCGCCGACTCCTTCATGCCGAAGGTTGTCAATATCATCCAAGAGATTCTGTTGCTCCGAAGATCTAAACGTGTCCAAAGAAGACGTATTTAGGTTTGTGGCCGCCATAATGGCCTAAATAGTTGCTCGCCGCTCAAAAAATGGTCAAATAGACAACCATCAACATTCTGGTTGAATTCTGAGGCATATCAGGCGGCTGCGGGGTAAGGCTCGATCGCTCATGGAAATGCGGCGGAGCATTACGTGGACCAATCCGGAGCGTCTGGGACGATCATGTAGCGGGTACCCTCCGCAATGGCAATCTATTAATTAATTAGTCACTAAAAACCATTGTAAACACTAGGAACATACAAATGTAAAAAAACATGTATTTCAAGCTGAGCAGAAATATATCTAAGTTTGTTAAATCTACTAAACCAACTCTAATAGTGCATGTACACTAATATCACGTTCATGTTGCTTTTTTTTTATTAAAATATGGCATGTTATATTAAAATTTCTGTTAAAAGCCAAGGTCTGTTTGCTAATATACCAGTTTTTGTACAGACTTTAGGTTGCCTTGTCGCGAAGAATATTGTAGCATAACGTAGATATGCAGCGCTCATACTCTTGTGTGTATTCTTATAATAAATTTATGAACTGAATATCTCTAGCCATAGTTCTACACAAAGAAGCAGATCATAGTCTCATATATGCCATTCGTCAAGCAAGTAGCTTAGGCAGTGTGGAAAGTATTCGGAACAGATATTCGGAGCGTAGAGTCCACGCTAACTAGATACAGAGAACGAGTCTATCCACTCCAACTGAATCAATAAAGCAAGGCGCTTTACCAGATAAAGTAGTCGTGCATTATTAAGGGCCTATAAACTATAGAATAAGGCCTTAACCAACAGGTTACTACAATTATACTTCACTTTGATCATATATACTATGACGAAACAGTATTCAATAGAAGGAGTTTCTGTTATTATAAGTTGATATCCATATATCATATTTAGGGCAAACATAGTAGAATTTCTATAAGTATCTTACCATAGTATTATAGGTCTACTTGCCCCTATTTTATAATTATACCCTCCTATTAGTAAAGCGGTTCTCAATACAAATATGTAGTAAAGTAAGGTCAGTTCACTAGTGCTAGAGGCTCTTAGAATTTATCTTGGATTAGCAAGAGTAGCAGATAATAACCAATTGGAGTAGACTCCACATACCTTCTACACTGGGCTTAGGGAATTCTGAATTGAACAAATTCAGTCTTTCATATAATGCATTATATTGGATATGTCCTTCCGTGTCGCCTTGGGTACCTTTTTCAAGTTCATTAATCCGACCGAGCCTAAAAACCTTCCCATGCATCCATGGATCAAACGTGGCAAACAGTGTTTCTCCACACGAGACAATTGCCGCTACTGAATGCTAGATCTATGTCTTCTTGAGGTCCGGATCTCGATCGGCCAATTCGTCATTGGGTTGCTCTTCCTGAAACTCTTTAGTATGCAACTCATACTTATCGGTCTCTTGGTGGCATTGTAGAAACATCAAACGTGTTAAGACGAATTGTGAAGACTTTGATGAGAAGTCCATTCCCGGGTTGCTTTCAGACTGGCGAGATACGACAATAAGAAAGTACTCGTGTGCGTTCCAGTTTGGGTGCGTGCCATTGATAGTCCCTCCAGATCGAGGGTCAAATGGGACTTCCGCCGTCTAAATAGAAACGCTATTGCGGTTCTGTCCGAAAGTACATGTCAACTGGGCAATATGTTTATATTCTTCCTGCTATAGGATATGGTAAAACAACTGAATCTGAGTCTTGATTATCAGTAGACTTGTGGAATCCCTTTTTGACTCTATCCTTGAAAGAAACTCCTGCCCTGCGTCTCCTGCCCTATTTCTTTCATTCTGTATTAAACTAGCGGTAATCAATATCAACACTTTGCCCAATTTCCTGACTCTGATCTACTACAATGCTTTGGCTTTCGTCAACATACGTCTCTCGACTATTATCCACATACACCTCATGGCTCTGATCTACACAAATTTCCTGACTTTGATCGACGTATATCTGAGGCCCCATGTTGACATAAACTGGTTGTTGCTGGTCTGCCTGGGCACTGTGGCCGTAGCCGACGTAGCCATTTCCACCGGTTCCCACATAAGCTCCTCTAACGCTGGCAGAGTCTCTGGCTCCAAGCTCACTTGCATCGATTGAGCTTCCAGAGGAACTTGACCCACTCCTCGGCCGATTGTATGACTGCACACTGCGCTGCTGATGCGGTATCGCCGCGTTGGACTGTAGTTGTCCCTGCGACTTTTCCGCACTACCAGACCCGCCTAGTGACAGCTGAAGGTTGGCAGTCAAGGAGTTTGGACTGCTGGATTGTTGGCGGTCGGTAGCTTGAGGTTTTTGATCCTCTGGTTGGGAGCTACGAAAGGCTAACTGTGCCGCGTGCTGCTGTTGCTCGTTGTGATAGGTGAATTGTCCAGCAACTCCAGCTGCCTGTCCGCTCTGGTATTCCACCTGCGCGACTTGCTGAGTATGCTGCTGTCCCTGATACGCGAATTGTCCAGTGAGCTGTGTCTGATTGCCACTTTGGTAGGCGATTTGCACTCCCTGTTGAGCCTGAGTGCCTCCATGGACCAGAGATGTAGTGCTCTGGGGCTGCGCTCCGCTCCGGTATGTCATCTGAGCTTGCTGCATGTGGTGCTCGGCTTGATGTGTTAGTTGGCTTGATCGACCGGCCTGATGATTATACTGTAATTGCAATTGCGAGGACGGTCGCCGAGGGAGAGCAGGGGTTTGCTGTGTATCGACCTTGCTTCGACCGTCCGACTGATTTCCGCCAATGACTTCAACAGAGCCGTCCTCATACTCCACAACGTACCCGCCATCATACCCATCGTCCGCATCTTCCAGCACCAAAGCTTGCCCTGATTGTGCAATTTTAACTTCTCCTTGGAACTTCGCATTCGTTGCCACATCCACTTGGATAGCAGCATTCCGCCATGCCTTCTTTACCTGCTTGTTGACATGCGTAATACCTGTGCCGCGGGCGAACTTCTTCAGCCGCTTGTTCTGCTTGATGGCTTTAGCAGTCCCACGCATGCCATCAGCCGTAATATGGGCGGCGATCTTGGTGTTCCGCACGATACCACCAGAGGAAGGGTCAACAAGGTTGACGCTTGCCTGGACGGCGCCCCCAAAAGTTACCTTCTCTTGCGAAGTACTTTGGCGCACAAGTTGTTGCTGGGAAGAGCCTGCGGCAATGGAAACTGCAGTTGTGCTTTGTCCAGATGCTGCTGGGAGGGACTTTCGTGTGACTCGGCCAGGATGCGGTTTTGTGATAGCGTTATCACTGCTAGGATTACTAGCTAGAGCAATAGTACCAGTAGCTTGCCGATATCCTATCTGGGCCTGTGAACTGCGCCGAAGCTGCTGCTGCTGTTCCAAAGGCGGCTGTTCCCCTGGTCGACACCATGAAGCAAGTTGAAGCGCATCCTGGACGAAGAACACTTTGCCATCTGGATCCCTTGTTTCCCTCCATCCAGGAGGCAAACTGTTCTGAGGGCGGAGACGTGTCATTTGACCGGAGTCACTGTTCTCATAGTACACATTGCCCTCGGGGTCTTTCTTTTGTATCCAACCTGGCGGCAGTGACCCATAAATCGCTGTCATAGGCCGCAAGTGCGTTTTGTATCCAGTCTGTCTGTGTTCGTACCATAGCCGCTGCGACGAATTGCGATGAACTGTCCAGGATTGCTGCGACAACTGTGTATCTTGGACAATGACATCAGAGCTATTGCAATAATAGGACGGGTGGTGGCTGTGGCCAGCAAAAGAGGCGCTAGTCGTATAACAGTGAAGGCACAATTTAGGAATTAAGCAAGGCCTTTCAGCTGTAGCACAAACAAGACAGAAGATTGATGGAAGGGGGACGGGGATAGCTATGAGATCGAATTTAAAGGTCAGCTTCGGACAATACGAAATTGAATACTTAGACAAAATAAAATACGTACCTCCGCCGCAACTTTTACAAGTTTGTACCGGAGCATTGGTTGAAACCACAACGACTTCACTCAATCCACTATTTAGCGGCCCGCTTGTCAAAGGAATTGCATCGGGACTCGTCGAAGCAGACGAGGAGTGAATGTTCATCCCTGCGGAAACTGATGGGCCTCGACTAGCATTATTCCCACTGCTAGTGGTAGAAACTGATGAATGGGGTACCGAAGCAGCATCATATGGGGTTGCGCTCCTTGGCGAAATGGTGCGGCTCGGAGCCGGGTTCATCATCGGTGCGTGGTCTTCAATTTTTACCGTCGATATGCCAGAGATGCCCGATCCATCGAAGCTAGTCGGGTCAAATGAGGCGCCTGTAGTTGTCTGAGGTACACTTTGTGCGCTATCCGTTCTCGTAGTTCGAGGAGGCGCGGTGGATGCCGCTGGCGAAACTGGGCCAAGTTTCTGTTCTGTAGTTGGTTCATCATTTGGAGGACCCTCGGATGCAATAGTAAATGCCGCAGGGTGGTTCATGATGGCGACGACTGTGTTTGGGTTGAAAGCAGAGTATGTATTGAATACGTCGCAAGAAAGAGCCTGCTAGCATTATACGAGACTCGAGAAACATGGGAAATGCACGTAGAGAAATATCCAGTCCACCACCCCGCACTGGCCACAGAATTGCAAAACGCTCTATGCTGTTTGGGAATAGCGGTCAGTTTCGTCCCATGGGCCGCTGCAGGATTTCTGGGACAATAAATTCGGGCCTTTCCGCTATTCGAACCCCGCTCGCCAACTCTTCGTGTTGAGCTGAAGGGGCGCAGGTACATCGCCAAGAGATAACCTGACCCCCCAAAACACTTAAGCCGAATCGTCCGGCCAATAAAGCAAGGATAATGTTATGGCGCGATGTTATACTTTCGTTCCACAGTTCGTCGCCGATGAGAAAGCAAGTACAACGCGAAATCACCGGCCATAGACAAAAAAAAAGCTTCGGGGTAAGTTTAACCTTTGGGAACTGCTGCCCGGTGCAGCTCACCGGCTTCTTAGACCGGTAAGTCTAGATGCAGTGGTGGTGGTACAATGATGCAAACCCTATCACAAGAAGTGTAAAAATAGTGATGCCAAGCGCTGCGACATTATTGGATCGTGAGAATTCTGGACAACCAGGTATGGTGGGTTGTTGTACCGACTTGGCGTGGGCCAGCTGAAACTGAAAGTAGCGCAGTACTGAACAGTCATCACGTGATAAACCCCAGAAGGAGACTCTTGGCTTTGCCTGCGATCTTCGTAGCTGCCTCAAATTAGTTGTCAAATGGCCAGTTGCATTGAATTTGTTCAAATGCCATAGGCTGCTCGAATATGGATATGCTCGTTTAATTTCACTCCTAATCGTGAAAAACAAATGTCGGCGTTGCATTCTTACCGACATCGGACTCAAAGTTGTAGGGGGTTCCAATATTCGCTCTAGGGATATTGGCAAGGTGCGCAGCCCTGAAGCTTGAAAGGCTCACTTTCAGCTGACAAATTGAGTGCCCGGTGTTTGCGACTCCGTGTATACGGTTCACCTCGTCTCTAGAAGCAGATATACGGCCCGGTAGTGTCGTTCGGGGTAAGCTGATCGAATGACTCACGACAACGTTTTCTGGATGGCATTTAGGGGAGAATTCCAAATAGATCAGAGGATCTCGTATATGATGTATTCAGCCTCCATTTGGAGATCACTAAACGAAGAACATGCTAGAGTAGGTAAACACCAATGGTGATTAATGGCTGTATTTTCGCCGTATGGTTTCTACATATAGCTATGGCGAAGGGACTTTCATAGCTGATAGATTAGGTATGGTTATTGCTCTATATATACGGGGAAGGCTACAATTGAAGTTTGAAAACGGCGTTGATTTTCTCCTGGGCTTGGCCAAAAATTTGCTTGGCAAGGTTTGCGTATGGGCTACCATTAGATCTTAGAGGCAACAAAGGGATCCAACACGCCAGAATAATTGCGTCAGTGCTGAAAGTTGGGGTCGCGCGCCCCGCCACGCCCCACACTGAGACAACCTCTACTACGTATAGCCTCAACGAAATCCGCACGTCCCATCGAGCCCAGCGGCTCCTCTCGCCGTCAACAGCCTGTTGCCAAACTGCCGCAAAACCACTGCTTGATTCTCACACCCGACGGCCTGAACGAAGCTATGCCAACGTTCCGATAATGACCACTAAACTCCCCCACCGACCACGCGGCAACGCGTCGCGCCCCCCCGCCGCGGCCACGATCGACGTCCCGAGCTTCGCTGCCGCACAGCTCTCCTTGCTCGCGACCGAGCATGCCGCAGAAGCCTCTGAGATGGCGCTTCTCGCGTCAGCGCACTCGCCGGCCCAACTGGCCCGGGCCGGGCTCGCCGTGCGCAACCTCCTCGTCGCATCGCAGCGCACGGGGATGGGAGGCAAGACGGTGGTGGAGCTAGAGGGCGACCCGGCGACAAGTGGCGGCGGCGAGAAAGGGGACGCGGGAGGAAGCGGCGGCGTCATTGGCGAGCACGGGATTCGCGTTGGTGACGTGGTGGGTTTGCAGTCGCAGGAAGGGAGCGGGGAAAGCGGCAAGAAGCGTGGAGGAGCGGGCAAGAAGGAGAAGCAAAGCAACGCCGACAAGGGCGTCGAGGGCGTGGTTGTCCGTGTGAAACAAGATGCTATATCTCTCGCACTGGGCAAGGGCGACGATAGAGATGATGCCGACCTGCCTCAGGGCCGCGTCTGGCTCGTCAAGCTCGCAAACGAAGTCACGTACAAGCGCATGAAGCAGACGATGGAGCGCCTCGAGAAGCTGCGCGATTCGGATTACACGCCGCTTATGCGTACTCTATTCGGGCTCACTCCGCTATCTGACATTCCACCAGGCGCCGAGGAAGGCACTTCCGGAGACACGGTCAAGGACAGCGAGTGGATCTCCGAGCGCCTCAATGACGGTCAGAAACGTGCGGTGCGCTTCGCGCTCGCAGCACCTGAAGTCGCGCTAATCCATGGACCGCCGGGCACGGGAAAGACGCACACATTGATAGAGCTCATACTGCAACTGGTGATATGTCGCGGCAAGCGACTACTAGTATGTGGGCCGAGCAATATCAGCGTTGACAATATCGCTGAGCGGCTCGCACCGTATATCAAAGAGGTGCCATTGGTACGGCTGGGCCATCCCGCACGACTGCTGCCGTCGGTGCTAAGTCACTCCCTCGATGTGCTGACGCGCACTTCGGATGCTGCTCAAATCGTCCAGGACGTTCGCAGGGAAATGGACGCGAAGCAGGCTAGCATCCGCAAGACGAGGAATGGCCGCGAGCGCAGGGCGATCTACGCGGATCTGAAAGAACTACGGAAGGAGTACCGCCAGCGCGAGCAGGGCTGCGTAAGCAGTTTGGTCAAGGGCAGCAAAGTAGTGTTGGCGACTCTCCACGGCGCTGGCGGGCATCACTTGAAGAACGAACAATTCGATGTGGTCATTATTGACGAAGCCAGCCAAGCACTTGAGGCACAATGCTGGGTTCCACTTCTGACGGCAAAGAAGGTCGTCCTGGCCGGAGACCATTTACAGTTGCCGCCTACTATCAAGTCGTTGAACTCAAAAGCTACCAAAGAAGCAAAGGACAAGAAAGGGAAAGGTGCAAAAGCACAGGTTGAACCTGACCCTAAAGCCGCAGATGCAGCTCAACCAACCACACTAGAGACAACGCTCTTTGATCGGCTGCTGGGCTTGCACGGTCCGTCGATCAAGCGTATGCTTACCACCCAGTACAGGATGCACTCGCTGATCAACGAGTTCCCCTCGGCGGAACTGTACGATGGGCAACTTGTTGCCGATGACAGCGTCAAAGAACGCCTGCTTCGCGACCTGCCGTACGAGGTGCAAGACACAGATGACACGCGAGAGCCACTAGTTTTCCACGATACGCAGGGAGGCGACTTCCCCGAACGGCCCGAAGACGATGTTCCGCTTAGCGGCGGGCTAGGCTCGCTGAACGAGAGTCGGAGCAATGAGCTGGAAGCGGCGTTGGTGAAACAGCACGTGGAGAGCCTAGTGGGAGCCGGGGTTCGACCGGAGGATGTCGCGGTGGTGACGCCGTACAGCGCCCAGGTGAGTGAGTTCGAGCTGCGGCCAGTGTCGCACCGGCGCATTCCTACACCTCGTATGTACTTCTCACACTGGCCCGTCGGGTCCCCGGGCTGCAACCGTCGTCCTTTCGCCCGTGTACGGCGACTTGTCCGCGCGATCGCATGCATCGAACGTTTCGTTGCAAGCGAGATGAGCACCGGAACGGATGCGATACCCGCTTTTTAGTCCCCTGTCGTCCTCCACCTCCCGATCCGATTGTGTGTCTGGGGTGATGGCAAGGGAATGTGAGCACTGACCAGCGTTACCGAGAAATCGCACAGTTGGGCGTCGTGTCGCGTCTGTTACGGGAAGCCTTTCCCGGCATCGAGCTAGGTAGCGTCGACGGTTTCCAGGGTCGCGAGAAGGAGGCCGTTGTTCTCTCCCTGGTCCGGAGCAATCCCGAACACGAGGTTGGTTTTCTGGGCGAGAAGCGAAGACTCAACGGTGAGTGGGCATATCTTCTATATGTGGTGTTGTTATTTTTGTTTCTTTTTTTTTATCGCATTTCTTTTTTTTGCCTATTGTGCGGTGCATATGTCCGGACCCCGCACTTCGAACCCTATTGATGCCGCAGCTGCTCTGCGGCATGCATGCATGCAACCCGAACGCGGTGAGCACGAGTTTCCAGGCGCTTTCGTTCCTGCAGAAGCAGGCGCCCTTCAACCCAGCAATCGCGAGGGCGGCCACGTTCTCGTGGCGCGGGAAATGGTTCAACGGCACTAACTGTCTCTAAAACGCCTAGTGGCCATGACACGTCCGAAGAGGCATCTGTGCGTCATTGGTGATTCGGAAACAGTAGGACGGTAAGTGCTCCCCACTCCCTACTCCGTATACGATTCTTCACTTCTTTTTTTGCGCACATATTCCGCAAGTAAGACCCCAATGTCTCCGACCAGCGGACGACGGAAAGGGGGCCTAAATAGGGCCGTATGTACTTGATGAGACCCTTGCCGCCGCACTGACGCATCTTGGCTTTTTCTGACGCCATTCTGCCGTTGGGTGGACCCTTGCATCCTCTCGTATACACAACTGCATACACAACCCCACCGTTGGCCGCGTATTATGTGTTCACTATGGCGGGATGCTCACTTTTGTGCGACTTACGCGAGAATAGCGGGAGCAAGTTCCTAAAACGCTGGATGGCCTACTTGGAAGAGAAAGCCGACCTGCGATACCCGGATGCGTCCAGCCTGAGTGTGTTAGGCTGAGAAGTTAAGAAGTTATCCGATTGGGTTTTCTCTTCCTTGGACTTTTCTAGTGTCGATGTCCTGCCGGCAGATGCAGGCTAATACCTGTAGGGAAGCCCGTTATCCAAGTAGCTGGTTATGAGCTGGAGGGTGAAACCCTCTCTCTACTGGATGAGTGAAATTCATCGCGGAGGGAGGTCATGGGATGGTATAGCGGTGAATGGTCACGAGATAAACCCCAAGAGGATAGACGCCGGACGAGAAATCGGACGGTGTAATTTCTTGTTTTTGGCAAAATGGTTTGCCGACGAGTTTACTGGTCGAATGAAAGTAGGCTGGTTTGTCACTGGATGCGACAGACGGGTTGCTTCGCTTGTCACACGGCCGGATAGGTACGTGGGACAAAATAGAAACCAAGCTATCAAAAAAGGAGATGGTCGAACTTCCATGATCCCGCCTACAGGGCATGCATAACCGTCAAAAGCAATGAGGAAAAGTTGGCTTGCAGAATGATGGACGCGGCAGCGCGGGGATGCAGCGGGCCAACGTCTGACCACCAAGCGGGACGTCAAAAGCAACGAATTTCCTTCCTTAGCAGGCCTGTGTGCGGTGGTATTTTCTTTTTCAGCGGCGATCACCGACGAACTCACAGGGCTGGAAAGCGTGCTACATATCGTCTCATCCCACCTTGCAAGAAGAAGCAACAGCACACCGTACCAGCTGCGACGCACCTAGTCCCGTGCAGTGGGATACCTACCTGTTTTGTGCCGTGGGAGCAAAAAGCGGCGCCCGCTTAAGACGAGAGATTTAGGGTGCACCCGCCGCCTTCGTGGCGGGCTGTGGTCGAAAACTTGAAAGTTGCCAAATCGGGCGCGCTCTCTGCTGCTCCCAGCCCGAATCGTGGTGTCTCGCCTCCGCCCGAAGGAGACGGCTGCAGCCACGCTAAATGCAGGGGTCCGGACTTTTCGACGAAAGCGAGAACTGCACACGCCCGTCGAGCCGGACTGTGATTCTAGACATGCTGCGACGGGGTTCGCTTTGCGCTTGTAGTAGCGCGTGGGAGTTCCCGACCAGTGGGCCGTCTTACGTACTTCAGTCTGGCGTATGTAGTAGGTATGTACATAGGTCTGCAAGACGGGGTTCTCGCAACGAATCGTTTTCAACTCGACCTGCGTTTCACTATCCGGAGCCCGCGGCTACGCTACATGCATGCACATACCTACGCCGTACAACGCGGTGCGGCAAGCAACCTAGATCGTACCTACCCTTACCACGTAGTTCTAGCCGTGCCCGAAACAAGAAAAAAAAAAAAAAGAGAAGCTCGCAACTCCAAGCGCACAGAAAGTCTTGGCTTTTCGAGCAGGTCGATCTCGAAACCCCGCGGGCCGCAAGCCGCGCCTCCCTCCCCCTCCCTTGCAACTTGCGCCCCGTGCCCAGTGACGAAGCGGCGGCCCCGTGCCCCGGGCCCGCGACCGCCCGCCCAGTATCTATCTATACTCCGTACGTACGTAGTACGCACGTACGTCCCAGTGCCAAGCGGCGCAGAGCGGGTGGATGGGCGGGAGCGTTACGCATCGCCAGTAGCTCCGGATCGAGGCCGGTCGGAAGATCTAGGTAGTACATAGCTGCCGCTTCCGGGCGCGGCAGTGGACGGCGGGCGCGGTGCCTGGCGGGTGCTACATATGTACACACGCGGCGTTCTATTGGCGGCGCATCCGTCGACGGCGGGAGGCGGGTGGGCGCTGTGCATGTGCTACGGAACTGGCTGGCTCGGCGGGGCTTGGTGGGCCGGCCTGGGGCGTCGATTGGATGGGGCGGCGAAGAAGAAGAAGAAGAAGAAGAAGAAGAAGAAAGAAAGCAAATGTCCTGATGCGTGCAGTTGGGTGAGCGTACATACGTCGTAGGTATGTACAGCACAGGGCCGCTAAGCAGGGACCGAGCGGGTCGCGCCCCCGGACCGGGCCAGAGGCCGCGGCCGATGGATCGCGGAGTGAAACGGCCGCGGCCAGCGCATGTACATATGTAGCTCTCCTAGCTGCAGAAGGCGAGGGGCTCTGGCCATGTGCTACGTAGGGTTGGCGCCGCGATACATAGGTATATCCAGGCGCCATTGGGCCGTGGGACAGGGCGCTTCTGCCGGTCTGCCTGCCTACACACATACATACGGGCGCCGCTGGCGTCGGCGCAGGGTGGGCGAGGCGCCGATGCGCCCAGCCTATGCGGCGCGCGGACGGGGGGCGACCGGGACGTGCTGCTGCTGCTGCGCGGCAGGCTGCTGCAGCATTTAACCCTGAAGACTTTTAGGTTGGTGGTCGAGAGTTGGTGCCCGCGGGCCCCCTCCCGGCCGAGCGAGGAGAGAAGAAAGAACAGTCCCAGCCGGGTGCAGTATGTACGCGGTGGAAGCTGGGACCGGGCCCGGACATGGCGCAATTCGCGTGCAAAGCGACAGCGACGAGGAGCTCCTGGGCGACTCCGCCATTGGTCGCGGACCGACGGCGGGCCCCTGAGTTGCCCCCTCCCCCGAGCGGGATGGCGTCGTCCTTTGGCGCCGGCTTAGTGTACAGTGTAGCTCTTCCTGGCCCACGAGCGGATCCATTGCGCGGTTCGGCCGTTTCGAAGCGGCGTGGAAGGATCCGATAAGCCGGCAGGGCGCCACGGAGGCGACGGGGGCCTGGACTGGCAGGGCAAGCCCGCCATCGTCGCACGCACACGGGTCGAGTCGAGAATCGAGCCGAGGTCGGACGGCGGATTGCGGAGATGCGCAACGGTTGAGGCTCCTCGGATCCGCCCTGGTCTCGCGATCCCGCTCCGTTGTTCGATTGAATCGGGGGACCTTGTGCCTTGTGCGGGCGCAGCAGCAGCACACGGATGCATCTAGGGCGGCCGCGGTTCCCGGCAAGGCCCGTTTTCGTTGGACCATCTTCTGAAACAAGGCGTCGTTTTTTCAAGCCCCGGACGACTTGTCGCACCGCGCTTCCCGTAATAAAACAACGGTTCCCCAGGCATACATCGTAGTATGTAGGTATGTACGTCGCGCCGTTGCCCTACTGCGGCGCTGCCCGTGGCTCTCCGCACTCCGTGACGGCGTCTTCTCCAACTCGAGCTAGCCGGCCCCGTACACATGTATGTATGTACGCACACCACCCTCGGCCAACGGCGCGATGTCACCACCCTCGCCCGGGCTTGTGATAAGTCGTCGCTTTTGCCTTTGGAAGATCATCGAGAGAGCGACGCTAGGCCCGGTAGCTGCAGGCCTAGTTTTCTGCCTTGATTTGCGCTCCGCTCGTCGCCGGCTTGCAGCTCGCCCCGCTTCCTTGCGCCCTGCAATAACGCCGGCGCAATATAGGAACGCATGTGTGTGGGCACAACCGCTCGCGCACGGGTGGAGTTGGAGTGGGAGGAATCTATTTCTGGGCGGCCGACAAGCCCGGCTTCGGCTTCTTGTTCAACCCGCTCGTCCACTCGAGCACCGCCGCGACCCTTGCCCCCTCTCTCCCTCTCTCCCATCCCCCCCTGCTTCTCGCCTTTTCCAGGCTGGGCGCGCCGGCTGGGCCGTCGGCGGCTGCAGCGCGTTCGGCGGCTCGTCGCGACGGAGGTCGTTCGTTCGTGGACGGCCGCCACTTGGGCCGCCGCACGAAGTAGTTTACCCCCAACTCTGCCGCTCTGCGCACAGCATGTGCCTACGCTTCGCCCTCTCCTCTCGCAGCCAGCATCGCGCGCCGTAGAGCTTCCAGGACGGACGCGCCGCTGCGTCGAAACCTCCCTCGCCCGTCGTCCCGCCGCCGCAGCCGGGCTCGTGCCCTCCCACCCCCCCGCTTTTGCTTCGTCGCGCTCGGCATCGCGCATGACCGCCGCCCGCAATCCCGCTTCGCCGCAGCCCGCAGCCGTTTCTGAGCCGGGCGCTTTGCCTGAGGCCGAGTCGCGACGTCTGCTGCTGCTGGCGGGCGGCCTCCTCTGCTCGGTCGCTCTCTGCGCAGCTCGCGGGCAGAGAGATACCCAGGACATCCCACCCGCGCGGCCTGCAACCAGGTGCTTCCTCTCCCCTTCCCTTCCCGCCCGCCGTCGCCGCGCCGTCCCCTTCGTCGGCGTCCTCCCGTGCCTCGAAGCTCCCTCCGGGACGGACGAACGAAGCCTCCGCCAGCCAGTCACCGCGCCGCCGCGCCCTCCTGCCTAACCAGCTCGCTCCAACCCCGCCCCGGCCGCCCCCTGGGCGACGCCGCGCGACCCCCGGCCACCCCACCCCCCCTCCCCGGCCCCTTGCTAGCTTCCTCGCTCCCGACCCTGCGCGCTCCCCACACCCCCCCCTAGCTACCTACACACACACGCCCGTCCACAGACCCGCCCGCCGCCTCTTCCGCGCCCGCCCGCGCGCCCGTCACACGCGCCCGTCCCCATAGGCCGGGCCGGCGCCCTGGCCCTTCGCACGGCCCGGGATCCACGTTCGGCGAAGGAGGGGGGAGGGCCTGGGTAGAGGGGCGTGTGTGTGTATATACGCTCTCACTCGGTCGTCTGCCTTGCTTTCTAAGTCACTGCGCTGCGGCTTTGCGGCGGCCTTCCTTTTCGGAGCGCGTCGTGTGTCTCTCTGCTTGTTTACTTCCTTTTCTTTTTTTCTTTTTTTTCCTGGGGGGGTTTTTCTCTTGTTGCTTGCGTGCCCCTGAGTGCGCGTTTTTTTTTTTTTTTTTTTTTTTTTTTTTTGTTTTTTTTTTACGTTTTTGGCTGGTGGGATTCCGCTGTTGGGGGGTTTCGACATTTGTTGTCTGGTGGAAAGGATTATTTTTATCCTCCAGGGAAAGAAGCCTCGTTGGGTTGCGGGGTTCCTGGGCTGCCTTCCGGAACGAATCGTCATCCCGTACGGCCTCTGCCAGACAGATCCCCGGCCGCGATTTCGTCGGGAATTCGTATCGTCCCAACCTGTCCCTTGGCAGCTCCTAGCGGCAAAGCAACTGGTCTACAACCCAATCCAAACCGTCTACTTCCACCCAGCCATGCGCCGCGCCGCGCCGCGCATCGGGCTCGCCGCTGTTGCATGACGACTGCTGGTAGCCGGCGCGAATCGCAACGAAGACACAAGGAGCAACACCGACAGCTCCCTCCATACTCCGGCATAACGAGCGGATATCTCGGCGCTTGAGCCTGTCGACGCAAAGGAACGCACTCTTGCCGCATGCCTAACCCGTCGACCTCCGCAGTCCGCAGCTCGACTTTCTCTTCTCCTCCTCCTATCCCCTCTCCCTCCTCTCCCTCGCCGCCTTAGCGCCGCCACCCCGCACATCCCCTCCGCCCCGCGCCCGCGCACCAGACATGCTCCGACGGCACCGCCACGGCGGCCGCCCCGCCACGTCTTCGGACGGCCAGCTCGTCCTCAGGTCCGCCGCCGAGCCCGAGCGCCGCGCCGGCAGCAGCGCCGGCACCGCCAGCCTCGGCAGCAACAACGTCCTGCTGCATCGCGACGGCGACAAGGCGAGCGCGATCCGCCGCGGCGAGCTCAAGATCTCCGGGCCGTTCCCGGCCGGTCAGCCGGCCGTGTCGGCGCCGGCGGACGTGGTGGACTTCGGGGCCGGGAGCGGGCGCGCGGACGCGGTGGGGCAGGAGGGGCGGGAACGACGGGGTGAGGGCGAGGGCGAGGACGAGGGCGAGAGCGAGGGCGGCGATGATGGGAATAATGGGCGCAAGCGAGGGCGGGCCGAATATGAAGGCGAAGGTGAGGCAGAGGCCGAGAAGTGGAGCGGCGGCATTGTGAAGAGGCATACGGAGCCGATTACTCTGCCGTCCTCACGAGGAGGTGATGGGTCTGGGGGGGATAGAGGGGGTGGAGAAGAAGGTAGAGGCGGCCTTGGCGCGGGTCCAGGAGCGGCCGGCCACAAGGTGAGCATGAGTGAAAGCTACGCCGTGACTGGATCCGGTGGGGGTGGCATGACTGGCGCCGGCCAGGGCGCCGACGATGGAGGCCCTCGTCCGCACGACTTCGACGGCTCATCTGAAGGCTTCCAGCACGAGCAACGACCGCAGCCGGAACAGCAACAAGACTTGGAGAAGAGAGGAGAAGCATCCTACGAGGCAGAAGCGCTGCAGCATCCCCACCAGCACCACCTGTTGCGCCATAAACATTCATCCATGGGTATCCGCGAAATGGGCCATATCCACGACGGCGACGATACCACCAACAACAGCACCCCGCAACACCCCAGCGTCAACGGCGTCGGCAGCGCCATCACGACAAACGGCCACACGCGCGCCATGACCTCCTTCGACGGGTCCGATCCGTTCGAAAACCGCTCGTTCCCGGCCAAGATGGCCGCCAACGAGCCCAAGAAGCAGAACCAGCGCAGGAAAGGCTCGATACGGGCGACGATCCGGCGCATGTTCGGGCGGCGGCGCAGCAAAGGCGATGGCAAAGAGAGCGGGACGCATCGGTACAAGCCGAGCATCTCGGCGCCCGTGCTGGATGTCTCGAGGGAGGGCTCGCTTGAGGAGCAGAGGCATCATCAGCAGCACCAGCAACACCAGCAACACCAGCAGCAGCAACACCACGACTACTCGTCGCCGGCGTATCATCACCAACACCACCCATCGCAATTCGCCTACGAAAGTCAGCAGCACCAGCAACAGCACGCCGTACCCGAACGTGCCCATACGGCACGCCTGGTTGAGCCATCTACGACATCATCCCCCGTTCCGCCGCCGTTAAACCCTCAACTTCCTTTCCCCATGAACGTGAATGCGCCCAACTCCGATCACCCTTTCTCCGCGCCACGCAACTACTATCCTCCCGGCCACGTCGTCCATCAAACCACTGGCGACGAGCCTCCTCCCCCAGGCCAACCGAGCGCCAGCCCTATCATGCAACAACCCCGCCGACGTGCCACGCTGCCCTCCGTCGTGTTCTCCTCGGCCGAAGTCGCCGAGCTGAGCGCCATCTGGGGCACGACGGGGGCGCGCGTCACATCGACGGACGAGGAGCGGCTGCAAGGCGCGGCACGGCAACACCACGCCCACATCCAGCACCACTACCCGGCCCAGCCGCAGGGCCAGCACGCCTCCATCGTGGACCCGTTCCAGTACCTGGACCCGCCCTCGGCGAGGTCGACGCTGTACCAGGCCCAGGCCACCGCCGCCATCGGCCTGGCCGTCACCAGCGGGCCCAGCCCCGCCCCCAAGCGCCGCTCCAGGAGCGCCGGCGCCCTCGAGGAGCTCGCTGCCCGCCACCGCTTCGCGAGCCCCGCCGCCGCCCCGGCCGCAGACCCCGCGCCGGACCCGAGGCGGCGCAGCGCCGAGATTCGGTACTGGCGGAACAGCCAGGCGGCCGCGGTCGGGACAGGAGGAGGAGGAGGAGGAGGAGGAGGCGGCGGCGGCGGGGAAAGTGCCGTCGCGGAAGAGGACGCGGCGGGCCCTGGGCCCGCGGCAAGGCAGTCACCGTCGGCGACGACGACGACGACGACGGTCCGTCGTGACAGCTTCGGCGACGCGACGACGGCGGCGGAGGGCTCGACGCGCCGCCGCCACCGCGCGCCCGGCGCGCCGCGCGAGCGGTCGTTCTTGAGCCTGAGCCTGGGCACCACGCCGGCCGAGGGCCGCTCCGCCGCCGACGGCTCGGACTCGTCGTCGTTCGTGACGAATCCGTCGACGCCGGACGGGGTCAGGGCGTTCGGCTTCGGCGTCCCCGGGGCCGGGGCCGGGGCCGGCGGGACGGAAGGCGGGTTCCTTGTCGGCGCCGGCGGGATCGAGGGCGTGCATGTGCTGGCGGATAAGCCGTCGGCGGAAGAGGCGGGCGGCGGTCGACCCGGGACGACGGGCAGCATGGGGCTGGGGATGCGGCTGGCGGGGCTCGGTGGTGGCATCGGGGCCTTCGCCGGGGCCGGCGAGGTCGAGGATCGGCTTGCCAGGCTGGAGGGCGTCGTGGGCGCGCTGAGCAGCAGCGTGCAGAAGCTGCTGGGGCGCACGCATCGGCAGACCATCATCCTGGAGAGCGGCCGAGGCGCAGGCGCGGGGGAGCGGACGACGGCGGGCTGGGAGGAGGAGGAGGAGGGCGGACCGAGCGTGGATGCGCAGCCGCCGAGCGCCCACCACAGGTCTGCTCCCCGGCCAGGGCCTGGCGTCCAGGACGCCGCGCCGGCCGACAACGACAGCGACAAGGAGAACGCGCCCCCTTCCCACCACCTCGCCCGGCCGCGCACAGCGCCGGCCCAGAGCCCCTCCCCGGACCGCCCCGCGCGCCCGCACACCCCGCCGCACCGCGTGGCGTCGCACCCTAGCCGCAGCAGCGCGCAAGCGGCCGCTAACGCCAACGCCGCCAGCGCCGCCAACGCCAACGCCGCCAGCGCCGCCAACGCGGCCGCCAGCGCGCCCCTCGCCTCGGGCGTGCGCGCCTCGACGTCGTCCGTCTTCCCGGCGCCGCACGACGCCCTCGCCGAGGAGCTCGCGGCCGTGCGCCGCGCCAGCATGCCGCTGCCGCCGGACCTCAACGCGACGGACGCGCTACTGCCGTCGGCGCGGGCGAGCGGGCCGCCGCCGAACCCGCTGGCGGCGCACCCGCCGACGCCCATGGCGAGCAGGGAGAGGGTGGCGGGGAGGAGGGAGGAGGCGCGTGGCGAGAGGGAGAGGACGAGGGCGGCGGACCTGCTGAAGAGGGGCGGGAGCGGCAAGAGTAGTAGGCCGAGGGGCGACGTGCCGCCGAGGAGCAGCTCGAAGCATGCGACGGGGGGGCGCTCGGTTGATTTGGAAAGGGGGGCGGTGCCGTTGGTGGCGGCGCAGCAGCAGCAGGAGCAGCCGCATGGACAGCAGAAGACGCAGGCTGCGCTGCTGCCGGCTGCGGACATTCGTCGTAAGACGTCGAGCTCCGCGGGCCCCGCTCCCGCTCCCTTACAACCGCAACGCCCCCCTTCGAAGGACGTGCGCGAGTCGTACGACTCGTACGCCGCCGCGCAGCCCGTGCCGCGGGAGTCTCTCCGCTCCTCGTTCGACCCGCGCCTCTCGCTCAACCAGTCCCCTTTCTCCGCCCACGCCTACGCCCACGCCCACGCCGACCCGGCCGTCGCCCCGCTGGCACCCCACCAGCTGCAACAGGCCCAGCATATCGCCTACCTCCAGTCGCGCCTCGCGCACGAGCGCCGCGCCCGCAAGCACCTCGAGGGCGCCGTCGAGCTGCTCGGCCGCGAGCTGCGCGCCGTCGTCCGCTACGTCGGCAGCCTCGAGCGCCGCGGCCTCGGCCCCGGCGGCCTCGCCGCCAGCCCGCTCCCGCACCACGCTCAGCCGCCGGCCTACCCGCCGCCCGGCCCGGACGTGTCGTTCGGGCGGCCCGCGGCGGCGCCGACGGACGGCGCCGAGGGCGGCGCGCCGGCCGGAGGAGCCGCCGAGCCCGCCCGCCAGGCGCCCCCGGCACGCGTCTTGAGCCGCTTTAGCGGCCTGTACGCGGATAGCGAGGACGAGGGCGGGACGACGCCGGGGGCGAGCGCGCGCGGGAGCGGGGTGGTGGAGCCGCCGACGCCGGTGGGCGGGGGGGAGGAGGAGGGGGAGCGCGAGGTGTTTGCGACGCCGAGGGAGGAGAGCGGCGGGTTTGAGTATGGGGGTGGTGGGGTTGGGTATGGGGAGCGGGAGTTGGTGAGGGAGGGGAGGGTGGCGGAGGGGGAGATGTTTTGAGGGGGAGGGGGCGGTGGGTGAGTGGAGGGCTGTTGGGGAGATTGCATTCCTTGGGGTGGTATAAGCGTGGTTTTTTCTTTTGCAACTTTGCTGAGTGGAATTGTCTTCTTGGGGCTGTGGGCTTTGGAGGGCGGTCTCGTTGAGCGAGGCCGAGCGGGGGTAGTTCTGTTTTCTTTTTTCTTGTAAGATACCCAGGTTTTTCGTATTAATGTTCTTTTGGGCTTCTACATGGACATTTCCTCCTTTTTCCTCCCTCCCCGTGAGCGTTTGGACGTTTGCTCCGTGGTCTCCTCCGTCGGTTCTCCTTGTCGTTTCCGCCGTTTACCCATCTACCTGCCTACCTACCGCTGTGTCTAGATGCAAGCAAGCAAGTCTCCTTGAGTTGAGTTTTCCTTCCGTTGGTTGCTAGGGTGGGGGTGGACGTGTTGTGGCTGGGCTGGTAGAGCCGGTGTAGGATAGGTAATGTATATTAAATACCTAGTCAGCTTTGCGTTTATCGAAGTAGTTCGTATTCCTGCAGTGATGCGGCGTCTGTTCTAGCTTGCTTGCGTGGTTCCATCACCCGCCGCACGGGATCGAGGTGGAAAGAAGATTAAGGTTAGGGTTGCGACCCAGCACCTCGGCTCGCCGGCTGGTGCCTTTAGCGCGTCAGTCTCGCTGCACGTCCTCACCACTTACATCTCCGCGTAAGACTCGTCCTGAACTTCCGTTGCAGCAACCATCACACGCAATGCGCACCTCCAGGATATCTCGAGAAACGGAAAAGGCCGTGTCAAGCATGCCAACTAGATCGCGTCCGGCCCGCCAATCGCCCGCCCGAGCGCGCTTCCTCCGCAGCTACGCGCTAGATGGCCGTCCATCCACCACTCCCGAGTCGACCGCGGACAACGCATCAGAGGACTCGGGGCTGTCCGACCCGCCGTCCGACCTGGGGCGCAGCGATGCCGAGCCGTCCGCCCAGCCGTCGCAGCAGAGCCGCAAGAGGAAGCGCGGCCTCTCGACGCCCGAAATTCCCAAATCCCTCGGTGCCAAGTCCACCTCATCCTCCTCCGCCACGATGGCGAAGCAAGCCTCATCCCCCGCCGCCGATGGCGCCGCCGCTAGGACGCGCGCGCCCCGCCGCAAGCCCGCCCGCAAGGCCGTCGGCCCCGCCGGTTCCGTCGCCGTCGCCCCGCCCACCGGCTGGGAGACGCTGTACAACGCGACGCTGGCGATGCGGTCGCGCATCGCGGCGCCGGTGGACACGATGGGATGCGAGCGGCTGGCGGACGAGGCGGCGCCGGCGCGCGACCGGCGGTTCCACACGCTCGTGTCGCTGATGCTGAGCAGCCAGACGAAAGACGCGGTGACGGCGGCGGCGATGCGGCGGCTGCAGACGGAGCTGCCGGGGGGGTTGCGGGTGGGGGCGGTGCTGGCCGCGGATGCGGCGGCGCTGGACGAGATGATCGGCAAGGTCGGCTTCCACAACACCAAGGCGAGGAACGTCAAGCGGGTGGCGGCCATCTTGCGGGAGAGGTACGCGGACGACATCCCGGACTCGGTCGAGGGCCTCGTCGCGCTGCCGGGCGTCGGGCCCAAGATGGCGTTCCTCTGCATGTCGGCGGCCTGGGGCAGGGACGAAGGCATCGGCGTCGACGTGCATGTGCATCGCATCACGAACCTGTGGGGCTGGCACAAGACGAATACGCCGGAGGAGACGCGCGCGGCGCTCGAGAGCTGGCTGCCGAGGGACAAGTGGCGCGAGATCAATTGGCTGTTGGTCGGTCTGGGCCAGACGGTGTGCACGCCCGTACGAAGGAAGTGTGGGGAGTGCGATTTGGGGCTGAAGGGACTGTGTCCGGCAAGGGTGATGAAGGAGGTGAACAAGGCGAAGAAGGAAATCAAGGTCGAAGTGGAGGGTAGCGCTGCGAGCCCGCGTAGTGGTGGGAAGACGAAAGTTGTGGAGCGGGTGAAGAAGGGGACGGAGATTGAGGATCCTGCAAATGAGGAAGCTGTGGCTGGTTCTGCGATTAAACACGAGTTTTCGCCGTCCTTACCGGACATTGAAGATTCTGGGCTGGGACCTTCAAGGTTAAGAGGACGGAGAAAGTGATGGAACGGCCACTTCAATCTGTGGGTTTGGCCATTGTACTAAATCAATCGTTGTTTTATTCTGCCTTGGCAAATGGTGAGGCAAGACTTAATACCTTGGGTTTTACTCCTTCTAACATCAAGTGACCCGTTAGGTATAGGTTGCTACTTGTCAAGGTTTCGTTGCGATCGCAACGTTCCCAATGAATGAAACCTTCCACCTTCCGTCCGCCTCTTGTTCAGCCAAGTCGCTCTCCTGAATTTGCTTCATCAGAAAATCCAGGGCCTCATCCCATTTATCCTCGTCCTCTTGCATCCAATCATTGTCCCCCGCTCTGCGGCCCAGGAGGCTCCACAGCGCATTCGTCCACTTCTTGAAATCGTCCAACCACATCACGGATTGGCACTTGTCCAGCTTTATATCCTCAGGCCTGAACCCGCCGCTTACCAAACACTCCTTAAGCCTTTCTCCAGACTCCCACTTCACCATGTCGTCCATCGGAAACTTCAACTGGACACCCTTCCCCCTGGTCGCCTGGCTCGTCCGCGCTATGGTCGGGATGCCGAGCGTCCGGCGCCCCGTAGTCACCACGCCGACCCCGCCACTGCGCAGCGTCCTGTACAACTCCTTCGCGGCCTTCTCCGGCTCGCCCTCCGGCAAGCCGTGCAGCACCATGTTGATGATGGCGTGCGTGAAGGCGGCGTCAGGCACGCCCGCCAGGTTGGCCGCGTCGAGATGCCGGATGGCCTCCTCGGGCCGGCCGGCCAGCGGCCAGCCCTCGCGCGCCGCCTTCGCCCGGCACGCGGCCACCATGTTGGTGTCAAAGTCGGACGCGTAGATCTTGATGGAGGGCGGCGGCCCGCTGCGCATCAGGCCCTCGATGGCCTCGCCGCTGCCGCAGCCGACGTCGTGGATGATGGCGTCGGCGGGGAGCGGCGGGAGCATGTTGCTGAAGATGTGCGCGGCCACGCGGACGGTTCCATCCTGGGTGAGGTAGTGGTACACCTCGGGACTAATCGGGGTGGCCTGGCGGGGGACGAAGATCTCGGAGGGGGTAGCGAAGTCGCCGGACATTTTGGGGGGAAAGAGAGTGTATGTGGGGCAGGGGATATTGGGCTTGAGGAATAGTTTCCGAATGCTAGGGTGGTATTGTTAGAGTGAGAAAGGACGGCGCGTCAAAGTCGAGAGTAGAGCGTGAAACTTTTGCGGTCGAGATGCCATTTATCTCCCTGCTAAACACCTAACGTTGTGATGTAAGTCGGGCACAATACGGAGACATCTGGATGCCAAATCGGCTTTTGGAAATCTGGGGGCCAAAAGATGCCTACTTCAAGAAGCAGATTCTAGGTAACTCTCTGTTGGAACTCGATGATGTGAGACATTCGGAGAGTTTGTTGGAGAGTTTATCACTGGTCGTCCCATTAATTACACAGCAAGCGACGCTCGCTTCGCTTGTTCGCTGGGCCCGAGCTTCGCTCACCCTAAAACGAGACTGCTAGGACGGGGTTGAAGGGTGGACAAGGGGGCACCCAGTACTATAAGAATGAGGACTACATGGTATAGCATATAGGGAAAACACGCGGCATTGAGCGAGTACGTAGTACAGGGGATGAAGAATGTAACGAAGGATTGCTCCCGCGGGAAAGGCGCGCGCGATGCGTGGCCTTGGCGGGGATAGTCTAAGTTTAAATAGGCATAGCGTAGCAGAGCGTTACCAATCAGCGTATAGGAAAGTTTCTCCCATTTTCCGCGGCGTGCTTCGGGGAGTTTGGGGACAAGGGTAGACTGTTGTGCTAGAGAGGAAGGAAGGAGGCGGCGTGTAAACAAAATACTAGGCTGGCTGCACTGAATGAGAGCGGCACCATCGAAAATTCGACGTATAGGAAAGCTCAGAATTACTAGCATGCCGTATTCCGTCAAAATATTGTTAAAGTCGACGGTAGGCAATAGTGTCTACGTAGAATTAGATCTAGACAGCAAACTTTCACTTAACCGACTCTGAGAGGCGGGGCCATTAAAGCATGGAACGCACATACCAGACAGGAGCTTTTGGACCTATCTGATACCAATACCGACCGCTACAAGATGTTGCTAGCGCCGGGCATAGGTATACAGCGGGGCCGCTGTACTTACTCACGTCTAGACCCAGCGTAGCTTAGACGCTTCCTACTAGCGTGGCGCTCACAATACTAACGTTCGATCGGTACCGCAGCAGTTGGGAGTTCTCCTGCACGCGTACAGACACGGCATCAGCGCCGAGGCCAACAGCTTCCAAATTGCCCTTGTCCAATTGGTTGTAGCTCTTCAACACATGCCTAATCAGAATCCAACATTCCTTTCAGCAATATCGTCGATTTACAACCTTCTCCCCAAACCAACATCAAACCACCCGGGCTCTACTCAGGGCAAATAAATACTTAACTGGACGTGATACATCACATGCCAAATGGGCAAACTCCACCGATGCATAAATATATCCCATAACAGCTCTCCTCGTGAATATAAGGGTGAACGGCTATCGAGCGGCCCAGTGACCAGTGCCAGTACCGTACCCGGCTTCATAATGCATAGCTATAGCGGCAAGCCCCGAGAACGTGTCACATCGCTGAAGAAATGGACAAAGAAAAATAATGAGACTTTAAAAAGAAAGAAAAAAAGAACTCGGCATCCAAGCCGCACCCTAACCATGGGCCCGCTCCAGCAGGCCTCACGTGAAAACGCTTCACGCCCCTCCACTCTATAATTGAACGCCATTCAGAAATCCCCCCGCCCGCATTCTCTTGGCCGACGCCTGTCCACGGCCAGCCTTATCGCTCCAAGCTCATTGCTCCGCATGCGCCCTAACCACCCACGCTCCACCCATTCACTGCGTTCCCTTCCCGCGCCCAACCCTACCCCCCCGCCCTCGCCGCCTTCCCCGCCGCTTTCCCCACCGCCTTCTTCCTCTCCCTCTCCTTCTCCCTCTCCCTCCCCGCCTCCTTCCCCTTCCCCTTCTCCCCCTCGGCCTTCGCCCTCCCCTTCTTCGCCGCGCCCCTAACCCCAACCTTGACCAACAACGGAATAACATCCGCCCGATCCCCCTTCTTCCTCGACACCGGCTTCCTGCAGACGGGACACAGGCCCCGGACGCGCTCGTCGGGGCCATCGCGCCCCTCGGACGCGATCAGGGCTTCCATGAGGCACGTGTGGCAGAAGAGGTGGCCTGGTAAAGGGGGGACGCGAATTCAGCGCGGGCTGATTAGCTTAAGTGGCGTTCGTGCAAAAAGAGGGGGAAGAGAGTTAGGCGCTGGTGGGATAGCAAACTTACCGCAGCTCGTCGCCGTCAGGTCGGTCGGGTTGTCCATGCAGATGACACACGTCACATCGACCAGCTTCGGCGGCGCATCCGGCTGACCACTTTTCTTCTCGGGCACGATGCCCATCGCCGGTATCGCCGGCGCCGGTGGTGCCGTAGGCGCCGGATGCGGCGGCGGCGGGCCCGCCGCCGGCGCCGTCGTCGTCGTGCGCTGTTGCGTCCCGGCTGCGCCGTTCCCGCTCCTGATACTTGCTCGTTCGTTTCCCATCTCGATCAACCCATCCAGCACACCCCACCCCCAATCCCAATCCGGCCCGGCCGCATCCGCTCCCCTCCTCTCCCTCTCCCTCTCTCTCTCATTCACCGCCCTCTCCAAATGCGCCGCCTCCGCCCCCGCGCCGCGCGCCTCGCGCCTAACCAACGCGACCGGCGACGACGCCGCCCCATCTCTACCCGCGGCCCCGTCGACCCCGCTGCCGCCACTCCCATCCCCGCGCCCCGCCGCTTCCACCGCGCGCGCTCCAACTTGCTCTTCCCAGCCGTTCCCGCCGCCACCGCGACAACCGTCCTCGTCATCCGACACCACAATCAACCCCTCGTCCCCGTACGGCGAAACCCCGCCCAGCCGCACGCTCCGCGACGAGGGCACGGCCTCGCGCCGCGGGCGCTGGTGCCGCCGCTGCGCCGGGGCCGCCGGCACCGCCACCGCGAGGCTGCTAGGCCAGGTCAGTGCCGGTGGAGCCGCAGCCGACGCCACGCTACTGCTGCCGCCGTCGCTGGCGCTCGCGCTGCCCCGGCGCGTCTCGCGCTTGCGCTTCGTGCCCCTTGTCGTTATCGCGCCGGCGCCGCCGTCGGGACCGGTGGCTGCGGGCGCGGCTGCGGCGTCGGCGTCGGCGTCGGCGTCGGCGTCGTCGTCGAGGGAGAGGTCGATGGGGCGCCGATGCGAGCCGGTGCCCGCGGGGCGGAGGACGCTGAAGGAGGAGTGAGGGGGCGCGGTGGTGGTGGCGGCGGCGGGCATTGTTGGGGCGGCTGGGGGTGCGGCTGTGGTTGTGGTTGTGGTTGTGGGCGTGCTAGTCGGCGGCGTTGTTGTTGTCGAGATGGGGGGTGGGTTGAAGAAGGGAATGAGGGTGGTGTGGTGGAGTGCAGATGGCGCGTCTGTTGAATCGAAATTCGGGATTGTATGTCCCGTGTGTGCGGGTGCGTGCGCGTCGGTAGCGATATCGGGAAAGCAAGGCTCGGGACCGGGGCGCGGAGTAGTACCGTGGATGCTCAACGGCGGCCGGGCAAAGCTGCAGCTGCTTCCGCTGGAAGGCGCTCCAGTTGATTGGATCGGATCTATAGGCGCCGGTGGCAGCTGGAGACCGGACAGATTCACGTCGCTGGAAGGTAATGTGTTTGGCGTATATGTGTGCGATGTGATACTTGAGCCGGAACCCAGTTGTTGCGTGCCCGGAAAGATAACGCTGCGCTCGAATGCGCCGTTGCCACTACCCGCATTCACTGCGCCGGTGTCGCTACCGCCTGCACCCCAGAAGGAGCAAGGTTGTTGTTCGTAAAGCTGGGGGAATGCAGGCGTAGAAGATGAGCCGGCCACCAAACCCTCCACAGATATGCCCGCGTGCCCTTGAGATGCGGGAGCTAACTCAGAACTGCGCGCGCTCCAGTCCTCACTAGTACTAGCGCCGCCGCCGCCGCCCGCCTGACACGAACTCGCCGCAGATGGATGCGTTTGTCCCAGCGCTAGATCGCTGTCGACCGGCCGCGACGGCGCGCCGAATATCGTGGCCGGGTCGAAGCGGGAGAGTTGTAGAGAGGACGACGCCGAAGACGTGAATGTGTGCGCCAGTGCCGAGGGAGGCGAGACTGCAGTCGACAAGGCGGAGGACGATGGAGGGATGGAAGAGGTGGCGGCTACCGCCGGAGCAGTAGAAGACCCGTGCCGCGGAGGTGGTGGCGGCGGCGCCACGGGCTCCACGGACGGGTTTGTTGGCCCGGAGAAGGCCAGAGGAGCTCGCTGATGCGTGAATTGCCGCCGCCGCCGCCGCTGCTGCTGGGCCAGTGGCGGCCAAGCGATGTGTTGCGGCGGAGGAGGATGCGACGGTTGGATATGGCAAGGAAGCGGTTCCGGGCCGGGGCCCGGCTCGTGCCTGGGGAACTGGAGTTCAGGCAGGCACGGTGGTAGCGGCTGAGAGGAGGCTGCGCAGAAGCTGTTATAATAATCGGTATCGTCGTGTTGGTGGCGGTGGTGGTGGGGGTTGAGGTGAGAGAGAGCGGGTTGGTAATGCTGATGCTGGGTCGAGATGGAGCTCGGACCGTCTGCGGCCGGGGTCGGGCCCTCGTCGTCTGCTGGCGCCAGCGGAGGCGGTGTTCGCCTTGCCATTGCCGCCGCCGCTGCTGCGGGCCATGCTTCTCCGCATTCGGCCCACGGTGATTGCATCATGCTGCCAGTATGGCCTCCGCGGTAGATTGACGGAGTGAGCGGCCGCTGGCGATATGAGCAAACATGGACAAGGGAGTGGCCATGTATGTAGCTGGCCAGCTAGCCACGTGGTACGGATGTCAGAGGCATCCCATCTCAGTCGCTATCTACGACAAAGCAAAGAGAGGGCGGACGGCATCACCAGGGGTATAATGATGCAGGGAAACAAAACGACAAGCGGAGAAAGAGAAATTTCGCCGTTTACGAAGACCCGGGTCGGGAAGACCTAGAAGCACGGAGTACTACGCCGCCAAGGCAGCGAACAAGACTCTTTGTCTCCCCGTGTGGCTGGCAGCGTGGCCGCTCGCGATTCCTCATTCCTTGGCCTGGGTGAGCCACTTACTCTCGCTTGATCGAGGACTGTGCTGTGCGATTGGCCGTGCCCGATTCACGCCGCTTCACTGGTTGGCGTTGCGTTCGCAGTTTTCGCAAAGCGGCTGGAGTCACTGGGCTATTGATCTCGGGAGGAGAGTGAGAGGGAAAACACGCGGTGCATTTGATGACTGAAATTCAATGCGTCAAGCCAAGAATGAAAAGAACGGATATATGCGGAATCTCCAGGTATAGTACGGAGCAGTCCACTTCTGCTGCTCCGGTTTCCACAAGCTTGGTGGTGGAACCCAAGGAGGTTCTGCTCACAAAAACGTGCGTGCCACATGCTATTACTTGCTCCCTCCACCACTAATGCACAGTGCCTTGAGGCCAAGTTCAAAAGTCAGCTACCCATTTCCAGCAACAAATCTGATGTTCAGAGCGAGCATGGGACGAGAGAGGGAGGGGATGGACAGAGGGGAACACGGAGGGATGCCGTGACCCTGCGCACCCCGCCGGCCAGCCAATCGGCTTCGCCCGAACTCAGGCCGAAGGACCGTCCGCGTTGCGGGCCAATTTGCATGACGCGCTCGCCATCGCTCCACCTCCTTCTCGTCCTCCTCCATCCGCTCCACACAAACCACCAATTACAGCCAAAACCCACGCGACACGCGTCCACATCCGCAGCTCAGCTACTTCTCACCACGCACCTCGCATCGCGCTTATCGCCAGAACATGTCTTGACTGCGCCGAATCAGCAATGCGCGCATGTCGCCGCCTCGCGACCGCGTCGTCGGCCGCGCTCGCGCTCGCGCCCCACAGTCATCCGAATCTCGGCCAGTGGCGAGCCACGCTGCCGGCGGGTGTAGGGTGCGGAGGAAGCGTTGCGATAGCGCGGACACGACGGCAGCGGCGATGGTACGCGGTCGAAGCGGGAGCTGCGGCCGCGGCGAAGACGGCCGAGGACAACGGCGATGATGGGTACGGGAGTAATGGAGGCGGAGGTGCGAGGAGCATGTCAAGTGGAGCAGAAGACAGCAGCAGCAGGAGCAGCGGCTGTAGCGACGACACACTAGCAGGTACAGATCCCAACTCCTCCGCCGCGGAGACATCTACCATCTAACTACTTCCTCGCCAGTCCCTTCAATCCCGCGCTTCTCCCCCCTCGGCATCCAACACCTCTCTGCCCACTTGCACACGCAACTCACTCCGGCCACGCCTTCCGATCCTCCATCACCCGCCCTCCTCGCCCTCTCCAAAGACCACCTAATCCGGCACTCCCTCCTCGGCGCGAACCCGACCCCCGCATCTCCCACCTCCTTCGACCTGCCGCCCCTCGCGGGCGCCACCCTCGACGAGCACTTCCACCGCCTAGGCCGCTCCGCCAGCGAGCCCTTCCTCACGCTAGCGTCGCGCTTCGCGCTGCTCGGTAACACGCCGCCACGGCCGCGTAAATGGGTCGCGCAAGCCGGCTGGACCAAGTATTTCGCCGACGGGCGCACCGAGCCCGTGGCCGCGCCCGACGAGGACGCCCTCGCCTTCGACACCGAGGTTCTATACAAGGAGACGCCCTTCGCGTGCATGGCGGTCGCGTGCGGCGCGCACCACTGGTACGCATGGCTGTCGCCCTGGCTGCTGGGGGAGAGCGTCTCGGACCGCCACCTCATACCGCTGGGCGACCCGGCGACGCCGCGCGTCGTCGTCGGTCACAATGTCGGCTACGACCGCGCCCGCGTCGCCGAGGAGTACGCCCTCGACCGCTCGGAAACCTTCTTCCTCGACACCATGTCGCTCCACGTCGCCGTCAACGGCATGTGCTCCCGCCAGCGGCCCACCTGGGAGCGCCACCGCAAGTCGCGCGAGCTGCGCGACAAGGTCGCCGCGTCCGCCTCGGGCGGCGGCGACCTGGCGGCGCTGCTCGACGCGCGGCGCGACGCGGGCGGCAGCTCCGCCTTGGGCCTGCCCGACGAGGAGGAGGAGGAACTCTGGGTGGCGCGCTCGTCGGTCAACTCGCTGCGCGACGTGGCGCGGTTCCACTGCGGCATCGCGCTGGACAAGGGCGCGCGGGCGGCCTTCGGGACGCTGGACCGGGCCGGCGTGCGCGCGCGCCTCCCCGACCTGCTCGACTACTGCGCCGCCGACGTCGCCGTCACGCACGCCGTCTTCAGGAAGGTCTTCCCCGCCTTCGTCCAGACGTGTCCGCACCCCGTCAGCTTCGCGGCGCTGCGCGACCTCGGCGCGCTGGTGCTGCCGGTGGACGAGGGCTGGGGGGAGTATGTGCGCAGGGCGGAGGAGACGTACGCGCGCATGAGCGAGGGGGTTACGGCTAGGCTGGTCGGGCTGGCGGAGCGCGCGCTCGAGGTCAAGGACAAGGCGGAGGTGTACGGCGCCGATCCGTGGCTGCGACAGCTCGACTGGTCGGGCCAGGAGGTCAAGATGGTCAAGGGGAAGAAGAAGGGCGAGGGGTCCCGGCCGGCCGCTAGACAGAAGAAGCCGGGCATGCCGAGGTGGTACAAGGACTTGTTCGCGACCAGCGCGGCGCCCATCAACTTGACGGTGCGCAGCCGCGTCGCGCCGCTGCTGCTCAGGCTTAGCTGGGACGGCTACCCGCTCGTGTGGTCGGATCGGCATGGGTGGACGTTTTGCGTCGGGCCCGACAAGGCGGCCGAGGCCGTCAGGAAGTACGAGGGCAGCAGCGCGCTGGTGCGGTGCGACATGCGCGGCTATGCGTCGGATGGGGACGGCAAGGTGACGGAGACGGACGAGCGGTTGCGCAAGGACGCCCTAAGGGGCTGCGAGTTCTTCAAGATTCCGCACAGGGACGGGCCGAGCGCGCGGTGCGCGACGCCGCTCGCGAAGACGTACCTGGGCTACTTTGAGAAGGGCGTGCTGGGCAGCGAGTACGGGTTGGCGAGGGAGGCGCTCGAGATGAATGCGAGTTGCAGTTATTGGATTAGCGCTAGGGAGAGGATTAGGGGGCAGATGGTGGTGTGGGAGGATGAGGTGAGGGGGAAGCAGGAGGGAGAGTCGTCCGCTTCGTCGGAGGAACCTACAGTTGCGGACGAGACCGATGCGCCTTCCCGCCAGCCGCGCCAGGGCTTCATTCTCCCCCAGGTCATCCCCATGGGCACCATCACGCGCCGCGCCGTCGAAAACACTTGGCTCACCGCCTCCAACGCGAAGCCCAATCGCGTGGGCTCGGAGCTCAAGTCCATGGTCACGGCACCGCCGGGCTACGCCTTTGTGGGCGCCGACGTCGACTCACAGGAGCTTTGGATCGCCTCGCTGGTGGGCGACTCGCAGTTCGGCCTACATGGCGGCTCGGCCCTAGGCTTCATGACGCTCGAGGGCAGCAAAGCAGCGGGAACGGACCTGCACTCGCGCACGGCGGGCATCCTAGGCATCGGGCGCAATGACGCCAAGGTGTTCAACTATGGCCGCATCTACGGCGCGGGCGCCAAGTTCGCCAGCACCCTGCTGCGCCAGTTCAACCCGGAGCTGTCGGACGAGCAAGCCGAGCGCACCGCCCAGGAGCTGTACCGCGCGACAAAAGGCACCAAGACGACGCGGCGCGCGCTCCGGCCCCGCCCCTTCTGGCGCGGCGGCTCCGAAAGCACCGTCTTCAACGCGCTCGAGGACTTCGCGGAGCAGGTGGCGCCGCGCACGCCGGTGCTAGGCGCCGGCATCACGGAGGCGCTGCTGCGGCACAACGTGGCGCGGGGCGGCGGCGGCGGCTTCCTGCCCAGCCGTGTCAACTGGGCCATCCAGTCGTCGGGCGTCGACTACCTACACCTGCTCATCGTGGGCATGAACCACCTGTGCTCGGCGCACGGCATCCGCGCCCGGCTCGCGCTCACGGTACACGACGAGATCCGCTACCTAGTCAAGGACGAGGACAAGTGGCGCGCCGCGCTCGCCCTCCAGGTGGCCAACCTGTGGACCCGCGCCCTCTTCGCAGAGCGCTTGCTCGGCACCCCGGACCTGCCCCAGGCCGTCGCGTTTTTCTCCGCCGTCGACGTCGACAGCGTGCTTAGGAAGGAGGTCGACCTCGAGTGCGTGACGCCGAGCCACCCGGAGCCGATCCCGCCGGGCGAGCGCGTCGACATCGACGGCCTGCTCGCCATGGGGCGCCAGGCCAGCCTCGGGCCCGTCCGCCCCGAGGCCGGCCCGCGGCTCGACAAGCTGCGCACCTGGCCGTACGAGCCGCGCGAGAGCATCGTGGCCGCGCTGCGCCGCGAGATGGGGCTCGCGGGCGAGGCGAAGCGCGTCCTGGATCTGAGGGCGCAGATCGCGCAGGGCGAGGACGAGTTGCGCGGTCTGGTGAGGGAGGCTAAGGCCGCGGCGGCGGGGAAGGACGTCGGCGCGTTGGTCAAGGGGCTGGGCGGCGGTGGTGATGGCGCAGCGGGCGGAGAGGGCGAGCGGAAAGCGAAGGGGAGGAAGAAGGGCGCGGCTGGCGCTTCGACGGCGGGCAAGGCCGGCAAGGCGGACGCCGCCGGCTCGGCGGCGAAGCAGCCTTCGCCTTCCCCTTCTTCTTCTTCGTCTCCCTCGCCGAGGAAATCTCCTCGCTCGAAGGCGCCGGGCCCGGCGCTCGGGACGCGGGGCCTGGCGGCGCCGAGCCCGGGACTGCCGCTGCGGCACGGCTCGTGCGCGCGGACGACGCTGGACGCGCTGCCGGTCGACTCGTGGGATGGCAGCGCGTTCTTTCGGGACTGGGAGGCGGCGAATGGGGCGGTGGTGATGAGGGGGGTGAGGGGGGCGAGGGAGAAGTATGCGAGGTGGGGTGGGGGTGGGACGGGTGCTGGTGCGGGTGCTGGTGGTTGGGGGAGGAGTAGTCGGGTGTGAGTTGTGCGTGTGCGCTTGCTACGTTCTCTGGCATGGGCTTGCGTTGGCGGGCGGTTGTTTGCGTGTCGTTTTTCTTGCTGGACTGGTTGGCTATTCTGCTGCTGGTGGACTTCGCTTCTTTTGTATGTATGTTCTCGTCTTGGTGTTGGGTTGGGTTGTGTCGTCTCTGGGTTGAGAGGCGGGCGTTGTGTATTGTGTATATTACGTGTACGATGATCGTGAACTGATAATAAAACCAGTGTGAATCCAAGGCGGACCAGGTCGCGGGGTTTAAGCAGATAAGCTGTGCTTGCATTCTTGCGAATGCTTTGGCATCTATAAATTCTTTAATCGTCGTACTGCATCCTTCTTTAGCCCAGTTACTACGAATTACTCTCGCCTGCTTCAGATTCGCATTCGACCTCTAACCTAAGCCGGACGCCGCTATGTCACGATAGTCATGTTACATTGTTTTGGGCCGGGATTGCTTCCTCTTCGACGGGAAGCCAGCTTTTGAGTCTCCGAGACGAATTGCTTTATTTAATTATTTTATAGATCCACCGAAAAGAACTCGGTATAGAAAAGCGTCGCACAATCGCCAGAGAAGAGAGGGCGCTCCTAATACGCGCCTGCGTCCACCCGAGACTTCTATATTGCGTCGAGAACAGAACAATTCAACACATAACCTTACATAGCAACTAGTTCGATCTCGTCTGCGAGCATTTGGGCGGGAGCGGGAATAGGATGAAGCGCCATTCGAGTACCCTGCGCAGAATGACGTACGCCGTCCCTCTCCCTGGGTATAACGACGTCTATGACTAGCGCCGTGATGATAAACTGGATCTACCTCTTCACAACCGCATCTTTACTAGGGAAATCCGAAACTTTCACGGTCTTCTAAGTTCATGAGGCGGGGCTAAAGGAAAAGACAACCGGCTGGACAACAGGTTCGAGTTGAGAGTGCAAGTGCATTCGCCGCATGAATATGCCTCTGCTCGTCATGGTCGACTTCCTAGCAGGAGAGTAACGGAGTGGGAAAATTTGTTACCAGGAATACGTTCTCAGTTTATAGGTAGGCACCTCCTTAATGTCTATTAACCACGTCTTTTCCGAGAGATTCTGACAGTATCATCTATACAAGGGCTCTACCACCTTCTGTGCGTAAAGTGACGCATCTCAGGTTTGACCTTCGTGAACAATACTAGCCTAGGGACATTTTCGGGAAGCGAGTACGCCCGCAAGCTATAGTGAAGATGGCCGCGACGTATCCCAACTTAAAAGATGTGACGCGGAGACCCTACGATTACGTTTCCCGCCAGCACCCAGGTTAGAGATAACACTATCGTACTAGTAAGTATTCAGCGATGCGCTTCGTCCCTTTTTTTCCTCTCTAATGTCGATACACGTAGTTGCAGCTTCGGGAGTTATCTCGGTCAGCTTAGCTAATGCAAGTCGTTCAAGTGGCTCACGTCGTTCGAGCTCAGTTTCGGGTTCGAAAAAATCCCGGACGGACCATACATATACAAGACAACAGCTTCTGCGAGTGAACGATATCGTCCAATGCATCCCGTCAGCCACAGTCTCCACCTCATCTCACCTTATCTCACGACTTCCAAGTATTACGATCTTCGAGCTCCGTAGTCCGATCGCCCTTCCTCCAGAGTTATTCTGGCCGTGCAGATAAAATTATGATGAGGAAGTGACTCCCTGGCCAAACTGCGACGTCTTGACGTCCAGCTCGCTCAATACTCACCCAATGGTCCGCAGCTCACCAAACCTTTTCTAGAGTGGCCCTCAAACTCAGAGCAATCCCAAGGTTGGATAAATAGAGATTCAATGGAATATTCCTTGGAGACAGTACTTCGAAGAGTATGTCTAGAAAGAGTCGCTCGAGACGGGGTTTTTGGAGTGCCGATAGCTCTATGCTATCTGTAAAGAACACGCCAGAGTTACGGGCAGCACGAATAACTATTCCAGGTACGGACAAGTAGTTTTGGTGTTTTGACGTCTCTAGAGAGAAACGAACCGTGGAAGTCCGATGGCCAAAGAAGATGAAGTGGCAGCCGACAGACGCGTTGAAAAGCCTTTGGCACCAGTGCGTCTCTGATGGAACAGTCACAGCGCGTCGATTGGCGAAGACGGAGAGGAATGAATTTGCTCGCGACGAACCATCTTTGGATATCACGTGTACGTATAATTGGTGCTAGGTGCGTATCATTCGAGTATCTCCATTAAAGTGACGACTGGCACATAGGGTAATAAGAAGGAGGGATATCCTCGTTGACCTAATATGCATCTGCAAAACAGAACAGAACATGTATTCCGTGTAAATCTAAAACCATCATTCCAGCTTTAGAGCTGATAGCTCAGGGGGCGAACTAGAAACCAACGAACCAACTATATTCCAAACGTATAACACGCCTATTACACTCCTAACGCTTGTTAAATCAGCCCTAAGAACTATAGTAGCATAATTACTTCGATATTCTAACTTACAGCTCGTTTGGGATTACGCATTTGTGCTCTACAATTACACGACTATGTTCTTGTTTCGAAAATTATAGCAAATTTTGACAAATTACGTGCTTTCCATATAAGATTCAAGTTGTGGGGAGAATGTAAAAGATAAACTAGGAATTCTATGGTTTACATCATACATAGGGAAAGCGTAGTTAATGACAGGCTTTGTCCGTCCCAAACGGCAATTGTTCCATTTTTAACATGCATTGTCGCCTGCTTATTTGAGGATGTATAGTCAACTTCGCACATCCTCGGCCAATCAACTCTAACGCTGATTTACCCCCAGGCCGTACATATCAGCGCATCTAGGACTTTGGGGCCTTAATCCAATATTCTCACACGACACTTTCGTCGAATATACAATATTCATAGTCTGTTATGCTATAGCGAAACTTAACAACAAATATTGCGATTGTGGCCTTCAGCGATTCCGTTAGAATTTCCCGCCAATGACGCCCCTGAACCAATGGAAATTGATTTTTATGCTGGCGGAAAAGGCATTTCGGCAAGTGAAACACCATAGATTACCAGGAAATAAGACGCATAATCATAGAAACACTGCAAGTATTTCACTCTATAGAGCCTCTAACACTTCCTCGTTGCAGTGTTCGTGTATAACTGCGTACTCTCTTGGAGGTAAGAGGCTCAATTAACTGTGTATACGAACCCACTTACTCAAAGAAGGATTTTTTTGGGTCAAATGCTATCGCTTTCAGCAACTCTACTGCAGGAAGTCTACTGTTTGAGATGTATCTCTTCGCCCTTTTCCAACTCGTAACCGAAAGTTGAGTATACCCAACAACCCAATGACTTCGGTTAACGTCAACTAGCATTGCCTTCTTCGGCTCCCAGTTTCTAACTATCGCCGACATTGGCAGTTACAACGCATACCTGATTTCTAAATTTAATTATGAACGCCCCATAACTAGATGAGCAGTCAATTGTCTCTGGCGCGTACAGATCTACCCAGTCGATGCCAATCCCATTTAATTGACGCCTGCATTTCATGCTGCGCCAAGAAGCATAAATAACGCGCAGGCAAGGACATGGCTTATCCAAGAAATGTCTGGGTCACTCCAGTGTCTCCACGGTAGTGGCGATAAGAGAAAGAGGAATCGGTCAACTTCCATGCATCAGTCACACCGCCACCCGAGCCTCATACAACTACGCGCGCCCATTACAATATTATTCAATCTATTATTACATCCGTCTATGAAATACGCAGCAGGAGGCCGATTCTAAGGCATTCTAAACGAGGAAATGATGGTTTCGATTGTGAAGTAACATACTCTATGATATATTGCGTAACGTGGTCCACCCCCTGGCTGCGTTGACCCCCTGGCTGCGTTGACCCCCTGGCTGCGTTGGTTTCGCCACTACGTCAACCCAATCCACCATATCTCTGCCAATTCTTAATCAATTTGAATGATCTCAGCGGCAATGTGCTCCTGGGATCTAGTAGTCTTGTTCTGGCATGTCCTGGAGTTGTGTCCCTCAGTGCCACATTGACCACATCGCCGTCCCTTCTTGGTGACCCCGACATTGATGGGAGCATCATCAGCCCAATCCTTCTCCCATTGCTCCTCCAACTCCATGTTGTCAATTATTTCTTGTCCTTCGAGTATGCTGAGAGGTCCTTCTTGCTTGATTTGCTTTTTCTTGCGCTTTTTGCGACCAGAAAGTTCTTCATTCGCCTGTCGGAGGTCCTTGGCCTGCGCTGAGATCAGCACCTTCGTATGCACCTCGATTTGAACGCCTTTTCCAAGCGATTCCACCGCTTCCAAGAGGCGAGTTGGAGAGCTGTTAGGATGTTCAGCAATTCTAGTCTTAATGTACTCAGTTTGGAACTGAAATTCAAGGGCATTCTGAGGTGTTTGGGGCTGCCAGGTGCTCGCTTCGATCGTCGGAGGCCTCGGAGTTCGGAGGTGTACGTCCAGCTGGGAAAGTACACATTCTGGATCAAATGGGACCAATCCAGTATGTCTGAAGCCTGCCTTGATGTTCTTCTCTTTAAATGCCTTGGGAAAAGCTGCCAGAAAGGCTGCGAGCCACTCTGTCTTGTCGACATGGACATATCCATCGCGTATGCGCGAATTCAGCTCATCCCCGTACCACCTCTTCAATGGCCCAAAACACCCAACATCCAATGGCTGAGTGATATGAGAAGAATGTGGAGGCAAGTAGAAGCACTTGATCTTGTGCTCTTTGCAATAGTTCTCGAATTCAACGGAGCAATGGCTCTCATGGCTGTCCAAGATGAGGAGACGCCACACTCCGGCCATAGAGACTCGGGAATGCTTCTCAAAGTGCTTCAACCACTCCAATCCTTTCGAATTGTTGGTCCAGCCGTTCTCGGTGTTGTCCAATTGCCAGTCCTTGGGTAGATTGCGATTGTAAAACAAGGTAAGTTGTATAGTTTTGCCCGGGAAGAGGATGTAAGCTGGGATGACATGGCCCTTGGCGCCGATTGCTTGGATGACAGTTACCCACTCCCGATTGCCAGGCTGTATTTTCTTGGGTTTCTGACGCTTCTCAGATGCTGTGACCACCATTTGGCCTTGAATTCGGCCCATCATGAAGCCGGTTTCGTCGAAATTCCAGGTGTCTTCATCCAGGATGCCAAGGTCGTTCTTGGTGCATTCCAGCACTCTGAACCACTCCCTCAGGGTCTTAGGATCTTCGCATTTGGCTCTCTCATAGTCATAGGGCCTGGAAATCCTGGTTTTGAGGCGTGGGGCCTTGTTGACGAACTTTCTGGCCCATGTTTTGCCCACATGGTCGCGTTGATCGGTTGGGTCCTGGTCGATGAGGAGATTGGCCATGACAGCCAAGTCAGTGAGTTTCAGAGCAAATCCCCGGGCATCCATATCAAGGGCCTGTCTGATAATCGCCTCCTTCTCTGTCAGGCTGAGTTTTTCATCCTTGGATGCTCTGTCGGCTCGAGAGTCTCCTCCAGCCATTCTGTGGCGGAGGGTGTTGGGATTGAGGTCCAGGGCCTTGGCAGCGACTCCAGCATTTGGAAAATGGCCGGATTGGATGGATTGGATGGCCAGCTTGATTCTGGCCTCTTTTGACGCGTCCAGAGGTATTGGTGGTGAAGAAATTGAGGTGTAAAGCTAGCGGACGCGTCATGACGCGGGTCAACGCAGCCAGGGGGTGGACCACGTTACATATAATAAATTTTGAGTTGGAGTAACCTATGATTGTAGATTGCGGTACTCCATATCTAAGCCAGTCGCCGCAGGTAGTTGCAGGAACTATTTTGAGCTCTCCAGCTATTTTCAGCGGGCCTATCCAATGTTGCGATGATATAAGGGAGGTTTTAGAATTTAGTATGTCTGTAATATATTTTGAAAAATCTAACCATTTCGGCGAATTTTAGTTCTCGCAGCAATCTGCGACAACTACAGCAATTCCTAGCTGTCCCGTTATACCCTATTGCATCTAATAGTGGAGTCAGCACGTCTCTATACTCCGTATCGAGAACATCCACATAATGGCATCCCACAATATACCACTTACTAATCCGGCGCTGCTACTGAATCGCTCGGTGACTGCTCTAGTTGATAACTATTAGGGTGACTCGGTTATACCCTTTTTGCAACTTCGTAGAAAGTCGCAAAGATTGGCAGCCGGGTCACTTGGCAGCTGGAGGGATCGCGCCAAAATGAGCGTGGTTCGTATTCCCAAGGTCATTTATGGAATATGGAAACGTGACCATTGCAAACCGAAAAATTATGCTTCTTCCTGCCTGTAGCCTGCGTCCATTCCTACACGCGTGCCTATGGCTGTATATAAGGAGGACTCCATGGTCGTTCATGTCTAATCTCGTTAGTAGAGGCGTACGATCTTAGCCGTTCTCGCATTTTCCTGTCGATATGGACGTTTTAAACTATTCTAATTCCGTTCTTATTTACCGTTAAGAGAAGCAGAGTATAAGCAATGAGCCCGACTTTCTCCATTGCTATTCAACCGTGCCTTCTCTTATATGGTGTATAACACTATGTATTCAGTTCTAAGGGCTCTGTAATATTAACTGCTTCCTTTACCGAATGTTCTAGGCCTTCTAGTTATCGAATCTAATAGTGTACATGGATAAGCTAAGATTTAGGTGGGGTTTGTCACCGTGGGAAGAACTATAGAAGAAATGTGAATACCATAGCGTAATAAGGGGGTAAATTTGCTTGTCCCAAGACAAAAAATCTGTTGTTATAACGTAATCCACAAGCGAGTGGCATTCCCAAGCGAGTGGCACTCCCACCAGCATCTTCATCAGCAAAATGCCAATATCTCAACCAAAACTCATCGGATTCGAGCGTTTTAAGCATCATTTGAAGCTCCAGCAGCTTGGGAACCAGCCTGACATGTCCGACTGTTGTGTCCTTCAATGCCACAGTGACCACATCGCCTTCTTTTGGTGGTGACGCCCACCACGATGGGAGCATCCACCAGCATTTCTTGCTGCAATTGAGCCTCAATGGCAGGATGATCGACCAATTCCCTTCCTTCTAGCATGCTGAGAGGTCTCTGAGTGCTGATATGCTTCCTCTTGCGCTGCCGACGTCTTGAGAGCATGTCATTTGCCTCTCGGAGATGGCGGAGCTCCTCCGCCACCAGCACCGTCAACTTGGCCTGCTCCTCTTGGCCCTTTCTCAATTGATCCAGAGCATCCAGAATGGGTGTTGGAGAGCTATCTTGATGTCTTTCAATCCGTTTCTTGATCAGCTGTGTCTGACAGTCGAATTCCTGGTGGTTGTGGGGTGTCTGAGACTCCCAGGCGGAGGGATGGACCAGAGGAGGTGTTGGAGTCCTGAGCTTGATATCCAGCTTCGAAATGACATGATCGGGATCCAATGGCACCAACCCAGAGCCTCTGAAGGCTCCCCGGATGTTGTCAGGTGTAAATGCCTTGAGAAATGAAGTTTTGAAGGCTGGTAAGAACTGCTCTTTTGAGATGTGCTTGATCCGAAGCCTCATGAGCCTGCTGATCTCAGCACCATAAGCCACTTTCAAT
>MU001701.1:213587-245545 GCA_010093515.1 Lineolata rhizophorae
CGTGCTGCGATGCTAATCGATTTGGATGGTCTTCTGCGAGCGTCTTCCCTCGGACCTGTACAACATGCTCTAGCAGCTCGACCGCCCTCTCCACTTTCCCATTTGCTTGATAACTAGAGCCAAGCCACATCGCGCTCTCTAGAGTACTCCTATTACGTACCCCAAGGTTTTGTCTCTTCCAGTTGTAAGCAATAGAAAAGAACTCCTCAGCAATTCTGAGCCGACCTTCTAAACACATGCAACAGGCGGCGTTGTGAAACAACAGGTATTGTTCAACTAGGTTCTTCCCTGTATCTTCGGCGAGTATCTTTTGGACGTGTGGTAAATATTTGCTCCAGCTCGGTCTATTCATGTAGTCCGTGTCTGGGAAATTAATTGCGACATGCTTGATTACGCGTTCGACATGCTTTTCGAACCGGTCTTGCTCTTGAAGCCAATTTCGCATCGCTAGATGTACGAGACGATGCATATCGTAGGACGTCCCACCATCGTGTTCGGTGATGAAAGAGTAGCCCTTCAAAGTCCCGATTGCATGGATCATACGTTCTTCGGGAGATTCTCTCGGCAGAATCGATTCAGGTATCATTTTCGGCTCGAGAACTGCCATGAACGAAAGATACTCAGCAGCCAGCTCGTCATCACGACGAATCTGATCGAACGAGACCAGCCATGTCGTTGCCACCGGGCTTTTTGACGTTCTGCATCCGGTATAGTCTTCGAAATCCCTGCTCAACGCTGCAATTTTTTCAGACTCTGCTCGTCTCAGCAGTTCCAAATATCTCGAAATTGGCATCTTCATCCTGTTGATATATGCGGCCGCTTGCACAATTGCTAATGGAAGAAACGTAAGCTCCCTAAGAAGGTCGGATGCGGTCTGATCGCTGTTCAGCAGGTCCTTCTTAATAAGGTGTTTTCTCAAGAGCTCAAGCGCGACATCTTCCTTCATCTCATTCACCTCAATTACTTGAGTTCCAGCCAAAGAAATTGCTGCATTTTGGCTCCTGGTCGTGAATAATATTGATCCTTGATGGCTTTTTGGAAGGTAATTGACCCATGCAGATATTTGTTTCGTATCATCGGCGTTGTCGAGGATAAGAAGCCATTGACCGGCTTTTTGTTGGCTAAGAGATTGTCTGACAAGCTCTTTCGCATCCGCATTTTGATCTGCCGGTAGCGGAATACCCAATGCCCGCGCAATTCCAACCATTGCCTGCTCAAAGCTCTCCGAGCTTGCAGCTGAAACCCAGAAAACAGAATAGCTTGGGTGCTTTTCTTTCGTTCGATGAGCAAACTCAAGTGCGATTTGAGTTTTACCCACGCCACCAAGTCCTACGAGGGCGATTCGTTGGCAGTATCCCTCGGCCTGAAGTTGCAGTTCGAGTTCGTCGAGTTGTGTGTGTCGACCAGAAAATTGTCGATTTCTTGGAAGTGGAACGTAGTGACACGGATTATGGGCCTGTGTCATCCCTGTTGGGAACCGAAAATTTGGGTGCAGTTGGGTGTCGTACTCATCGCCATCGTCCATTTCAGGAGATGGGTTGGTCGCAGATTGTGCATTTTCGGGCCGTCCTATGATATCTAAGGCTTAGTGTGGGGACAATCTACTTCGATCAAAGTGATGCAATACCAGAAGAACCTCTAAGGTCTCGACACCATGAACGTAGCACGAGTAGAACTCGACTATAGTTATGATCCCGAAAAGAGAACTTTGTCATTTCCTTGTGGTTTGCTTGAATAGACCCCCAAGTATGACCCTGCAGCGCTGCCGACTCTGGGGTCACTAGCCTCTAGAAATTCGTCAGCAATATTACCTAGCGTCTAGTTCATCGAGAAACATACCTGACCCGCTACTGGAAACTCCTCTACAAAGCAGTGTAGCTTTATCGGCAGCCCACCGTTCTCTACACGAGTGCGGACAAGCATGAGGAAGTTACTCTCGATATTTGCGAAAGCCGGCGACTCCTTCAACAATGCCTCGAGGAGCCTTGGATTCGGTCTCTCGGCCGCAGTTAGACGGACGGTAGCCACCACCGCGGCTGCAAATTTGGTCAAATCGGGGCCAACATGTGGCGTGCCGAGGAAAATTACACCTCGTAAGGAATCGAGGATGTCCGGCCGAGCGCTGTCGGCCCGGTTTTCGCAGGTAAGAATGGCATCTTGGCAAACGATACCACCAAGGCTGTGTGCCACAAAGAATATGGGCCGTCCGACGGCGTCGGGTGTTCGAAGACTGGCCAAGTCATCGACGAGGTTCGTCGCGTACTCACGCAAAATGTTTTGGCCTGCTGGCCGCGTCCAGTAAACGACGTCAGTATCGTAGCCGTAGGTAACGATGCGAGCGTCGCGGATGTCTTGCGAGAGTAGCTCTTCTGGCCACGGCGTTTCTCGCATTTCGGCAGTCCACGTCTTGTCGCGATGGCCGGTCAAGCCGTGCACGAAGACGATGCTTAGGAATAAAAGTAAGCATGTAGCGCGCTCGAACAGCTTCTAGCGCCGCTTCTAGCGCATACTTACTCGACGATGGGATTGCTCCCTTCAGCTACCACTCTTGGACCAAGAGGCTTGGATTCGGACGCACTTTCAGATCGTCGGCATACGCGTTTGGACATATCGACGACAAAACTGACAAAGCTAGGCTCGCTTAAGTTGATTAGTGTTGCGCTTCGCGGATTTGGCCCGATCCACGGTTCACCTAGTTGAGAGACTAGACGGACGCTGCTTGAGAGCCGGAACTCGAGCGGGGCCCGCTGCTGTATCCAGGCAGGCAGCACGGGACCTGGAGCCCTCGTTACCCGGCTTGGCAAGGCTTGACGGAACGCCTGCTCACGTAGTATGGGCCCTCCAACTCGCAACGCACTCGACAAATTTGATAGGTTCAAGAGAGGGCGCCAAGAATTTCAGGGCCATTGAAGCTACCATTGGGGCTTCATATGTTAAACGCGAGCGCTTCCTAGCACCCGCTAGAAATTACCTGTCGAGCGTCACAGCGTACACGGTTGGCAAAACAGAGTGTATAAGGTGAGGTTGCAGAGTGTAGGTAGACCTGCACCCTGCGATCTATGTACGCTGTGCGCTGAACCGTGGCCCGCATTACCTTGGCCCCGAGCGTCACGTGTCTACTGCTGCCATACGTTGATGTCCACGACATTACCAACACTCCTTGCGCTTCAATTTAAAAGCATTGTCACCAAGTCTCTACTTGCCACTAACATGACAGTTTGTGTATTCGAACATCGACTGCGAAGGATACAATCAGCGGCTGTGAAAACGAACTAAAGAGCAGAGGTGTTGGGAAAGCCGTCCTGCAACCTCCGATGTATTGTACAGCGGATTGGCAACCAATCATGTGTGGGCTAGCCGGGCTGTAACGTAGAGAACGGAGAGAGCTGCTTTTCGATCTCCGGGCCTGGAGCCGCCGATTTTCTGATCGAGACTTCATTCCTTCCCATTCAGATCCCGGGATCTGCGACAGGGATGGACGATCGTGCGTCAACCGCAAAAAGAAGTGGATCGCTCTGAAAATCCCCGAGATTGCGCGTTTGGATTATAGTGGAATATCACCTAAACGCTCCCATATACGTACCTAGTATATACTCACCAACGCTCGCAACGTTAGCAAATGCATATGCAAAAGTCCGAAAAATTTTGGCTCATTTCCTGCACGGTGACTGGTTTGGACGGCCTCTTAGTTGGGAGGGTCTCGACCGTGGAAGAGGCGCCTATTGGCGTGTGCGTGTAGATTATGATCAACTTCCCAGCTTCAACTCCGTGCATGTCTAATTTGAAGCCATTGTTCATGAAACAGCAAGCCCGATCAAAGACCTAAAATTTCGGTGTGTGGTGAACGGGCTGTACAACAGCTTCTAGCTTTGGTTTACAGTGGACAACTATGCAGTGAGAACAACAGAAAAAGACTGCGGAGTACCCGGCACAACCTCTGATAAATCTTACCCTGTAATATCAAACCAAGAGCTGTCTAGCATGCGGCGACAACGCCAGCAAACCCGGTGAATTCAACACATTCTTTTCAAGTGGCAAGCTTACACGGCGGCCTTACTTCCCCGGTCCACGCTCGAACATGCCGAACCTCCCGCCGCCCACAAAGAAGAACCCTATATCCCAACCCGAACCTTGCATCCAACACCCACCGACGATCTAAGCGCCTCGCCCTCGGCCCGCGCCACTCCCAACCCCGGCGCAACAACGATGCCGGCGCCAAAATTCAGGCCCACCTACCCATCTCCCTCCGCACCAGGAACCACCAACAAAGCTCTGGCAAATGGCCCGTACACCCATCAATCACCTCGAACCCCCCACCACCCCGGGGTATATCGCGCACCACAGAGCGAGCGATCTCACCTGCACACCACGCAAGGCACGCAAGCACCTTCGCCCGTTCGATTCGGCGCGGCCCGGGCGGGTCGCCGCGCTGGTCGAGGACGGGGGCGAGGACGGGAGCGGCCAAGCCGGTTGGCGGTCCTGGCGGAAGAGGTACGTGGCAAGCTCCTCCCAGTCGCAGAGGAATGTACCCAAGTAGACGACCGGCGCCTGTGGACGTGGGTGCGCGATTTCTGCGGCCGGGTTTGCGGGTAGGTAGGCAGGCAGGTAGGTAGGTAGGGCGGCATCTGCCAGGGCGCACCACGTGTAAGCGCGTCGCAGCAGGGCCTCATCACGGGCCGCGAGCAGTTGCAAGTGTCGAGTCAGGGCGGGCGCGCCTGCAGGCCGTGCTCATCGCGCTCCTGGCGCCGGAGTCGAGTGGACATGTCCCGACCAGTACGGTCCGGGAACAAGCAAGGCGCTCGACCCCTCAAACAGGCACGCCGTTCTCACCCAACTGCCCCGTGCAAGCAGGTACCTTCTATTCTGCGTAGCAAACCCTTCGCCCTAGCTCCACAGCCATCCCTCCACGCCACGCCCAAGCACGATGCAAAACCCTCCTCCTCCCGCGCCTCGACCCGTTCAGCCGCGCCGCTGTGATGTGTGGCCCTCCCATTCGCGCTCCGCCCGCTCACTGCCCGCCCGTGACCCACCGCCCCGCCCCGATAAGATAACCCCTTCCCAACAAGGCTGACCGCGGCCGCGGGAAAGCCAAAAAGCTAGACAAGGCCAAGGCGGACGGCCGAGCTGAAACAGGCGGGTCGGCGGGATGTGATTGGGCGGTGGGAAGGCGAGCTGAAACGAGGCCACCCGCGGCCTAGATGCGTACATATGTACGCACCGGTGAACGGGACTGGCTGGGCCTGGCCACCTGGGCAGATACGTAGGTCCCTAGTACGTCTGGTGGGCTTGTGGTGTTTGGGGCCGGGATGGGGAGGGGGGCTGTTAGGCCGGTAATGATAGTCTGGGGCTGGGGAACAGTCAGCACGGGCGGAAGAGGACGGCAGAGGGGTTGACTCAAGTGGAGTCAGTCGCAGCAAGTCACTCACTCACCGAGCTCAGAAGTTAGGTGCCGCGCACCCCTCTATCAGGCCACACTGTCTGGAATTCCGTCTCGCTACCAACCTAACCCCGCCCATCTTCTAGCCACCCCTAAAAAATGTGTAAAGAGCGTTTTTCACCAATCTCAAGAACCAAGTCAACACGAAGAAAAGGTGATGAATTTTGTACGCTGAAGCCTGAGCCAATGTCAAGTGTATGTGATGTCCCCAACGCGTCTAGCTCGGTGGCCGCGACCCCGAGCCTGATTCCGAGCCCTTCTCCGACCATGTGAACACTCTTCTCGCAGGAGTCCCGAAACTCATCGTCTTCACCCATCTAGTAAAAAAGTAAGTGTACATGAAAAGCCTTTCCCAGTTTCCCAGGGACCCAAAAAAATCCCGTAGTCCGAGTTCCGCAAAGTTGTCGAACAAAGAGAAACGCCTCCTGAGAGGGAGCATATCCCATGAAGCCAAGAAAATGAAAAAAAAAAGTCAAGTCAAGTTCGCTGTAGAAGTGAAAGAGTCAACTGAAGGAAAAGAGAGCTGTGGAAAACGTGTACATGCGCATCTCGCTCGCCATACAACAGCCACACAAATCGCAAATCTCACCAAGCAAATCAACAACATCATGCGCTAGCCTCTTTCTCCCTCCCTCAATCCTACCTCCCATCTCCACATAAGAGACATCCACCACCCAAGGAGGTTAGGAGCTTAGCAGGCAGTGCAGCGTCATCCAGATTACCTAGGCACTCCCGCCTCGCAGCATCAGTGCCATCTAACCCGAAACAGAGAAATGAAAAAAAAAGAGAGCGGTGTCCTCCAATCGCAACAGAAGAATCAGAAGAGACAGAAGAAGCCCATAAAAGTCGTTCCTTCGCGCGTACGCTCACACGCACGCACAATTTCCATAGTCGAAAAAAACAAACATCGCATCCATACGGCTCCTGAGCAGGCAAACTATTCAGTGAAGAGCCCCGCCACAGCCGGAAAAGAAAAAAAAGTGAAAGAAACAATTGGCTGCCATCCTCGTTCTAGTCCCATGCCAAGCCGTGCGCTCGATCGAGCAAAAAAGCAGTCGTTGCATGTAATGTGAATGAGCAGGAGTGTCAATTCCATGCATAAGGCACTTCGCGTACCGTGCATCCATCCATCAATCTCATCCATCCTACATCTTAAGCAGAAAAACATCAAACGCAACCCATCCCACCCCACCTCACTTCGCGCTCCCATCCTTTCCCTTCCAAAACATCATCAACCGACTCAGCCTCTTCGCCTTCTTCCCACCACCACCGCTCTTCCCCCCCGCACTCCCCACGGACCCATCATCCCCGAGCCTCCCCCTGCCCCTGCCCCTCCCCACCGGCTCCATGTGCTCCGAATGCGGCCGCTGCTCGATGTGCAACTTACTCCGCTCCGCGCCACCGCTGCCGCCCATCAGCCGCGACAAGCTCGCAATTGAGCTGCGCTTCCGGCGGCGTTGCTCGTCCACGCTATCCCTCCCCTGGGCGTCCTGCGCCGCTGCCAGCTCCTCCGGGAACGAGCACAGCGACGCCGACCGATCTCCCGGCGTGCGCGGCATGAAGGAGGGAAAGGAAACGCCCCCGCCGCCGGTCGAGCGGCCCGGCGCCCCGCTCGTCCACGTGGACCGGCTGCTTGTCAGCGACGGGACGTCGTCAACCGAGACGCGTAGCTCCGGACCCGCGGGGCCGTCGGCCATAGCGAACGAGTTGAGGGTGCTGCGGTTGTCCGTCGTAGTGACGGAGGAGGCGGCGGTACCGAGGCGGGGCGCATCGAAAGAGGAGGTGCAGGGAGAGAAGTCGGGAGTCGAGAGCGAGGATGAGGCTGTGAAGGTAGTTTCGGGGGTGAGGATCATGTTGTGTTGTGGCTGCTGAAGGTGAGGCTGCTGTTGTTGTTGAGGGGGTGCGGGGAGACCGAGATGCATCTGAGGCTGAGGCTCCTTGGGCTCTTCAATGCCCATGCGGGCCGTGATGGTAGAATCGGACGAGCGATCACGTGGCTCCTCGTGGTACTCGACGACCTCGACGTCGATGGGCGGTTCTACGAGGAACGCACGCTCCGGCTCCTTGGAAATAAAGGGATCCTCATGTGAAGAGCGCTGCGTATCAGCCGCCTCGGCGTCATTCGCGTTCTTCTCTTCCCTGATCCCCAGCCCCTGGTCAAAGTCCCACTTCATCTCCGAGCCAGCGCTCTTATCGTCCGATTCGACAACCTCAATTCCAACTCTACTCTCATCCTCGCCATCCGTAGCATTAGACGGCGAAGGCGAGTGCTTCTTCACCGGCGTCTGTTCGTCTTCAGCCTCTTCTTCGTCCTCTTCGAACACGTCCGCCATGGTCGACGCCGCCGCCGTGCCCCGGCCTTCAAACGGCGCCAGCTCCGGAGCGCTCTCGGCCCGCCTGTGAGCCGGCAACTGACCGCTGCTGTGCATCCGCCGGCCACGATGCGCGCGGGGAGGCGCGCCTAGCGACGGCGTTTTGAAGGGCCCCAGTGCGGCGTCCAGGTCGATGATGGGACTGTTGGAGTCGCCATCCGGACTCGACAGCTCGCGGGGCTTCCAACTCTTGAGTGTGTCGGAATCTGTCTTTAATGTCGGGCGGGCGTTGTTCTGCGGGGTAGAGATCAGGGTCACGGTGTTGTCGATGTCGAAGTTGTCCGCGAGATCGAAATCGTCGGTAGAAGTCGAGGGTGGGGTGCTCGGTAAGGGGGGAGTCGGACAACGCTGGATCTTAGGTTTGTTTCCTTGGAGACCGACTTTGCGGGAGATGGAGTCCGCCCAGGACTTTACTTTCCGCGGCTTCTTGGAAACCTTCCCACGCGACTTGTTATGCTTCTCCGAAGAATCGCTACTGAGCTTATCCTTACTTTCCGGATCCGTAGGCGTCATCACTGGTGAACTCGAAGGAGATCCCGAGAAGAAAGATCTGTCGCTGTGACCGCTAAATGGCAGAAGAGATGGTAGGAGCGGGTCGCTCTTGCGTTGCTCCATCTTGAAAAAGCTCTTGCGCTTCGGTTCTGGTGTTGGGCTATTCAACCCGTCCTGAGCATTTGGTGATGTGGGGGACATGAGCGCAGACCTAGGCCGCTTTAGCGACTTGACCTCTGCAGACATGTCGCTGTTCCTCCTCTGCATATCCAACACGGCACCCGCCGTGCTGGGTCTTGACACAGTACCATCCTCCTCGAGGGTCGTGTTCAGCGAAGGCTTCATTCTTGCCGAGGGTGGGCTAGGCGCTCCGGCACTAATGACGGAAGAGAGGCTGTTCGAGACGGAATGGCTCCGAACAGTAGACAGTGAGCTCTCAGTCTCCGAAGAAATCGTCGACAACGGCCTGATGTATTCCACCCGGTCCGAGAATCCAACTCGAGCGCGTGACGGTGGTCGCTTTGGGGAAGAGTCGGGCTCCTCTGGGAAAAGGGGATTCGGAGCAGGAGCACCAGTTGAAGATTCCTCGTTCGACTGCCGTAGTGATGGATTCGAGAAGCTCCTGTTGGCGATGTGATCAAACATGGGCTTCGCTTCCGCCTCCCTCGGTGTGACCGGAGCGCTCCCGCCGCGTTTCCCAACGTTTGGGTCCGTAGGCTGGAGCACCTTTAGATCATGGGAAGAAATCGCCCCCGATCTCCTATGAGCATGGCCACGGCGACCGCCAGGCGGCCCGGCTCTGAGACCCTGATTAGGTGTCGGGAGCGGAGCTTCGCTTTTGGTAGGGCTCGAGCTAAGGACTGCGGAAGTAGTCCCAAATCTACTATCGCCGCCAATGAACTCGCTGCCGCCACGACGATGGCCCATCGCTCGCGAAGGTGTCGTCGGTGTTTCGGGAAGCGTCGGCGATTGAGGTGGCGTCGAAGCACTGGCGGCGGCCTCGGTAGCGGTCTCGCCGACGCTCGATGCGTTCAATTCACTCGACGCGACTGCAGGGTTAAAGCTAAAATTAGGCAGTGCACTCGCTGATCTCTTCTGTTCCACGTTGTCTGGGGCCGGTTTCGAGCTCGAAAGCTGCTGCGCCGACACCAAGCGGCCGCTCGAAGGCTGCTTACTGCCGTCAACCGCCACCGGTGTAGCCGCCGCCGTCGGAGAGTCCGGACCTCGCATGGGGAAGACAAAATTAGGGTTCGGCAGCAGCTCGACGTGGCCGACGGCTGACGGGGTCCGCTGGTGGTAGAGCGGTGAGCCCACGGTTACCTCGTGCTCCGCGGGCTGGTGCCGCGGCAGGGCGATCTGAGCCATGGTGGAAGGGGACTAGGGAACTAGGCGGCGCAGAGCGGGTCCAAGGCACAACCCGACTCCAAATTACGAGCCTTTGCGAAATTGTCCCCGGCGAGCCCTAGTTTCGGATGCTGAGCACAAAGGAACGACGGCCGGGGTCCAGAAGAGTGTCACGCAAGACGAAGTACCGCAGAGGGCTATTCCGGAGAAGCTGCGGGCGAAGCGTGACCGGAGGTGCGAAACGGTGCGGGAATTCGGGCGTCGAAGAGCGCGAGGGTAGGCGGGCGGTAATATTTTAGGGTTGTGCAGCGGTGCTACAATGCTGTTGTGCCTTGGACGTGATGGGCACGGGAACAGACGCTGGACAACATGAAAATGCTCGGACTGAGATTACTGTAGAGAGGAAGGCCATAACAGTTAGAATGTCAGAGTGCATTGAAGCCGGTAAACGTGGAAACTAAAAGGCCATGACGACAAAGCCCATATGTTTTTGTGGCAGTGTTGTGGTGATGAGGGCCGGGCGAACCGGCCGGCAGCGAACAGTTGGTTGCGAGTGGGAGGGAAAGCCAGGACGCACATTTAAATTTGTTGTGTTCCTTCGGCCTCAAGATCTCGCAGAGCCTTGTGCCGACTGATGTTTGTAATTTGCGGTGTGTTGCAAGCCTAGGTGAAAAGGAACGACGGGTTGCGGAAGGAGCGGACGGCTACGAGGAACCAAGCCAGCAGGGACGGGCGGCGACGAGCGCGTCTCTGGTGCCGGAGATCTCGAGGGCCTACGAGGGAGAAAGGAATAAGGGCCGCCGGCCAGGCTAGGCGGTGCGGAAGGCGGACGGGGAGGGAGAGAGAGAGGGAGGAAGGGCGGAGAAGGTGGAAAGAAGAGGAGGAGGAGGTGGGCGGAGAGGAAGCGTGGGAAGGAGAGAAGGGTGGTGAAGATGGCGGAGCGGAGGCAGAACGGGCAAGAAGCGAGCAGCCAGCCAAGCAGGCGCGACCCATGGCCCGGCGAACGGTGGTGGATGGACCCACGGGCCCAGCAGCAGAACGCGGGCTTGGCCTGGCCGGGAGCCCCCGGCCGCGGCCCCCTGGTCCCGCCCTGAGGCCCAGGGGCCCCGCGCGCAGCGCCCGCCTCTCCCTCCCCCTCTGACCCCGAAAGCGGTTTACGGCGGCATGCGTGGATAATGCTTGCCGCGAGCCATCCAACGCACGCCGCCTGACTCGCCGCCCGATCAGCAACGCAACTCTGAGCACGCCAGCTGATGCTCGGCCGGGCAACGCCAGGGGCAATCGAAAGGGAGCAAATCCCCTCCAACTCCAGGCCCTGCTCGCTCTGTCTCCCTGCAAGCGCTCGCCGCCTCTGCATCGTCGGCTGTCGGTGCAGCGCAGGCAAAATCTCCACCGGAAATGCATCGCGGACCCGGGCCTTGCCGCCTGCTGGCTTGCTGCAACCCGCCGCCCGGGATGCAAAATTATCCTCATTATATTTTGTCGCCGCGCTCTGCCCGGCCGCCCACGGCGCCGGTCACGGTCCCGGTACATTATGTACGAAGAACTAATTATTGACAGAACCGCCTTTAGCAGCTTTCTTTGCGCGCGCAATGACGATCGCCGTGAGTCTTTGGTCGCCTGCTTGGCCCTCTGATTCAGGTTACCTGATGAATCCCAAACGCCAGCGATAAACCTTCGTGCCGGGCGAACCGCGAGCGGCAGCCAGCGGCGCCGCCCGCGCGCGCTCCGTCCGGCGTCCGCCTCTCTTGGTCGCCCTCCATGCTTCCTTCGCTCTGCTGCTTTGGCGCATCCGGTTCGAACAGGCTTCCCAGCACGACGTTATTATTTGCTTGCCCCGCCCAAATCTCCAAGAGAGCAAAGATCCAGTTTCCCCAAATCTTGCCGAAGTTACGGCCGGGCACGCGGACCGCCAATCAGCGCCGCCGCTCGCGGTGTGCGCGGCCTCCTTCCAATCAGCACCCCGGCCCAAAACAGGTCTCTGATCTCCCTGTCGCTGCTAGGTGCTTCGGTTTCTGCTTCCACCGGGGCCACCGCACACCTGGCATGCATGTCTCTCATCCCCTCTACACTGCCCCTCTCTCGCTCTCTTTCTCGCGATCGACCGAGTCTGTTGACTCGTCGGACGTGCTGTCTGCGTTGTCGTCGCGCACAGCAACACCAGACAACAAACGGCCCCGCTTCGCATCCTAACACAGGCCGCCTCGCGCAATGGTCCCCGGGGCCCGCGCACCCGGCCGTGTCGCGCGCCGTTTAGGGCTCACCTATCAGGTGAGCAGCGCGCACGCATTTGAAACCGCACGGCAGTTGGCCCTTCACGACTCCGCGTCGCTCGAGCAAATGTGTGCGTGCATGTATCCCCATCTTCTCTGCGTGTGTATGGTGTAGCTGTAGGCCCGGGCGTCCGCCATCCAGCCAGCCAAAGCAGCGTGGCCGCCCCTCCACCGGCCAGGCCGACGGGACGCAGAGCCTGCCGCAGCCGCCCGCGAGGTGTCCGTTGGCGTGGCAATCGCCGGCTGGCAAGATCTCCTCTCGCCGGAGAGGGGCGGGTAGGTAGGTTGACGCGAACCCGCTTTGGACGGTAGGGCCGGCGGAAACGGTCTAGTGAGGCAAGCCACCGAAACCGGAGATGGGATGGTTTGGGGCTGAGCGGAGCGGGCCCGTTGGACTTGACTTGGACTGGAGGAGGGGCGGGAAACAAAACAGCACGATCTTAGTGCTTGCTCCAACAGTACTACTACGTAAGGAGGCTGGCTCGGCTTGCGTCGTTGCTTCTTCGTCGTCCTCGTGGTTCGAACTTGAGGCGAGAGAGATCGTGTTTTAGAGTTTCAGCGGTACTAAGGCAGATCCGGGTGTGCTTCACATCAATGGCGCGATCGCTACTCCGCACTCAGGCACGTCCACGATTCCAAGCCTGAAGAACAAAAAGGAAATAAAACCCTTTCGTGGCTACTGCACTGAAATTTACAGTCGGTCCTTGTGCGTCCGTGGGCTCTTCCAAAGCATCCCTAGTCTCTAGATGAAGCTCCTATCGTTCATCAGACACCACCAATTTGAAGGCAAATACGTGTACAGGCGGGAGTCACCCAGACGTACTCCGTACCTTGCCTTTAATGAAGCCACTTGGCAAATAACCAAGTCACACGCCAGAGCACTCTCACCATAAATGCGACATGTACAGAATAGATACATGCAAGAGGAGGAGATTAGCGAAGGACCACGCCCATCGTATCAATCAGGGCACGTTACCGCGGCCTTAATACCTTCAACCCTCGCATTTGCCACCCAGCATCTTTCAATCTCCTCCATTGCGCAGGCCACGCATGATTATTCCCTTTCTCTTATCTGCTTCTCTTCTAACTGCTGCGCGTGTACTCCGTATCTACAACATTACCACCGCGCCCGCCCGCAGGAGGCCGAACGAAATAAGCCCGAAAAATTCCACGGGGCCTTCCACCGACAACGCTCTCCGCCCAGCACCCCGGCACCGTGCGCAATGCACATTACAGGGGCGTCCCGCCCTCCCAAGCCCTGCCTAGCCGCGCCGACGACGAGCCAACCACCGCCCAGCGCGGCCGCGCGCGCCCCTTTCCGCTTCCGGGCTCTCGTCTTGTGGCTGGCGCACGCCCCGCCCGGCGCCGGGCGGCGGCGCTAAAGCCGCATTGGAGAGGCGGCGGCGGCGGCGGAGCGCCCGGGCGCCACTGGGAGATTACTGGTTGGTTAAGCGGGCTAGGGGGCGCCCGAGGTTGGCAAAGCAGCGGGGTGCGAAAATGCTAAATGCGCAAAAATAGGCTGGCCGTGCGGACGTGTTACACGAGGGAGGCCCCCCCCCCTTTTTTTCAATTTTGGAAGTTTGGGAGACGAGCGGAATGACGCATACGTACGATGAGGGATGGACAGCCAGGCGTATTTGATCACGTCAATTTCTTGCTGAAATGCGAGATTGGGGTCGGGGATGGAATTGGTCGTCTCCTTTTTTTTTTTTCGTCTTGCTCTCGCTCACGCTTACGGCATGGATGAAGCCGGGAGGTTGCGCCGGAGCTGCGGCGGAAATGCGAGCACTGGACAAGCTCGGTACCGCGGTTCTTCGATCCAGACAAGAGCCTCAATCTCCACTGTGCAACCATCAATCAACACCAATCCCGCCCGGCTCAGGACTTACCCGGCGCTGCCCTCCCCGCCATCTTTGCCTCCCCTCAACGGGTCTCTACGTACGCACTAACGTAACAGGAAACTAGCCCAGCAAACCACGTCCAAACCATCCAACCCATTCCAAGGTAGGTAGACCTCGAAAGTCTCGAGTCTCCGCCAGCCGTGCACGCCCCGAGGCCAGCCCAGGCCCCAGCCTATCCGCCTATCTCAAACTCTAATCCTATTGTTGGCCGCTCGACCCGCCCGCCGACTCGTTCCGATCCTGTACATACATGTACTTTGCCCCACCACCCCCTCCCCAGCTTCGTCGTCGGCCCTCTTTCCATTCCTTTCACACACAGTTGTAACCCACCTAGAACTAGTTCGTCAAAACCGGCCTCCTCGGCCCTTTTCCAGCCGGGCCTGGCGCCCGTTTAGGCCGCGCTACGTTGGCGCCCTAGCCCGAACGGGCCGGGGAGGGGGGCGAAGCCGGGCTCCGATCGAGGGCGAGGGGGATCGTCAGGGACCGGGCGCGAGGCGCTAGGACGGATGGGTTGGTGGTCGCGAGAGGGAGGCGAGAGAGGGGGAGATGTCTGTGCGGTGGTGAAGTCACGAGATGCGAGCGAGCGTTTTAGTGTTTGCCGTTTGATGGTTGGGTTGGGCCTGGCCCCGCCAACAGACGTCATGGTGGAAGCGCCGTGTGGACGTGCCGTACGTGCGCGTGCGGCGAGCGTGGTAGGTAGGCTGTGCCCCGTATCTACGACTACGTATGTTGCACGTACGGACGGACAATTTGCAAGTGGAACCGGCTGACGATGAGACGAGAAATGGTGAAGACCGTGCCGTGATTGCCGTCGGGTTTGGTAGTGGTGTTGATTGTCTGCACATACGGTACACACAGCCACCGGGCCAAGTGAAGTGGGTCGACTGGTCGTCTAAGGGGCCCACTCATGCTCGAACAACGGCGGGCTGCTGGTCTTTTGGGTGCAGGGAGACGCAGGCTGCAATGCAGGTCCGCGGCTGGCGTCACGGCGGCAGCAGGAGGACGCCACGGTGGAATTTTTGAACAGCCATGCTGAGCAGAGAGACCCTTTTGTCTATCGACTGATCCGCACTCACTCAGCCCATTGACAGCCACCAACACACGCAGCGTTTACGCGCAGAAAAGTCGTCTTCAAACCAAACCTCTACCCCGCCATCGTCCATCCACCCGTCCTATCCCAATCCTACCCACGCCAATCCGCAGGTACGTGCATCTCGGGTCCTCGCGTGGATCGTCGCCAAGCAAACCCTCCAAAAGAACCCTCTTTGTGCGACATTGACAGCCCACCATCACGGATCGGGTGCACGCCGTCCACCCATAATTCCGGCAGGACGGGTTTTGTGCTCGAGGTGGGGGCGTCCCGGGGCTTGGGCCTAGGACGGTCGCCTATGGTAAATGTCGTGCTACAGTACGTTGACCGCCACGGTAGGGGGGGTTTTTGCGCTACCTAGCTTCCAGGGCTGGGGATGCTCCGTGAGCCTCTTGCAGGGACTAACGAGTGCAGTTTGGCGCGTTTTGCGATTTCGGGTTTGTCGTGAGTGCGTTGGGCTGGACGGCGTGTCTTTAGGCATCTGCTCCGCATGCATGGAGGTACGTACATGTGAAAGGAATCAAAGGACACCGAGGTGGGTGGAAGTACATATACACATATATTTAAATCATGCGGCGCAATAATTTGCGTGAAGATCGTGACGCATATGTATGTATCTACGCATGGTGCATATGTATATATAAACGGGCGCTATCTCCTCCGCACCTATCCGGGCCTTGACCGATGATCTGTACCCCCGGTTGCGCGCAGATCATGTCCCTTTTGCGACCCCAGCACTGCGCGCTACCCTCCATCTATATATATTTCTTCGCGCACTCTTGAGCCTGCATGGCTGCGATAACTTCGCAGCACGGTGCCGCCGCTGCACCAATTGCGATCGTACGTTGTCTGTATCGCGGACTGAGGAATGCAAGTGAAGACTGGAAGGAAAAATGTCGGCTGTCCGCTTAGGCACATGTTAGGCATGTCCAAATAGCATCGCGCACTCTGTCCTGCGGCCCATTGCACTAAATCAATTTGTCCTTCCAGATCAACATGCGTTATCTTGGTGGGCGGCGGCAGGCGCGCTTCGCACGGCGAGATGACAGGTCTTCTGTTTCTCGTACCTCAAAATGCATGGGGTGATCTAGTCTACTTGTCTTGGCTCCACAGCCTGGGCGTGAGACGTCTACCCGAGCACCTACAAACAACCGCTTCCTCCTGGCCCTCCTTTTTTTTTCTTACTTTTTCGTGGTTGTTTCGGCGCGCTATTGCCGCTGTATAGCCCAGGATCGCACGCGCGCCTGCAGACTGCCGCTTCAATCCCGACTGCGCACTAGAAGCCTCCCGCACTGTGGCGCATATAGGAACATATGCGTACCTGCGGTGAGCTTCGGAGGCCGTTGCAGCTGCAGCAGCATTTCGAGCCGCCATTTCAGCGCGACGGATGCCGGTCGGGCTGCTTGCGCGCAGGGACGACAGCGCAAGTACAATCTGGGCAACCGACGTGTACGCATCCATCCGCTATCTTTTCCAGCCGGATCCTTCCTTTCTTCCATCCACCCGCCCTCCATCCACCAGCCGCAAAATCCCCATCCTCCTCCAATGGCAGATTTCTCCCTTCCGCCGCGGTGGTCAGCACCACCCCACCACGCGTCTACCCACCGCCCTTCCGCGCCCCTGGTTCCTGAGCCCGCCCCCGCCCCTCCATCGCTTAGCCGTGGTGGGTCATGCGTCCATGTGGTGTGTGTGTGTGTGTGCCCCTCGCCTGCGATCGCCACCGCATCCCAGGTGCCCCTCCTCGCCAGGAACAACCCACGGTCTTCAACGCCCGTCTAACCACCCCGGCCGGGCGGCGGCGGAAGACTCGCGGCGAGGCTTGGCAGCGGTGCGCTCGGCCTGTTTGCCCTGGATAGCTGGCCTGTATGTAGGGTGCCGAGCGAGGCTGGGGCCACGGGGACGAGCTCGGAAGCCGGATTAGGCAGGCGGCGGGAGCCTGTGGCTGGGGGAGTGAGGCGTGATGCGGTGCGGAGCTGCGTGTTGTGGTATGCGCCATGGAAAGGAGGGGCTGCAAGGGGGACTAGTTTCGTTATTCCCTTTTCTTTTTTTTTCCCCTCCTCAAGAATATTTTTTATTTTGGATTTCGGCTTTTCTTGTGTAGTGGTGTTGGTGACGGTGATGGTGGCGGTTGCACCGCATAAGCACTCCTTTCCCAGCCGGGCGTAGCGGGGCTGACGGATCCGCGACAAGACCCCGAGCGCGAACGAGCGCGAAATGCAAGGTCCGCGGCTTAGGCAGGTACGAGCGTGCGCATATACGCGGATGAGGTGAGGTTGGCGCGGTTAGGCACGGTACCTGAGCCGGTGCGGCGCGTGAGCCGGTCGGTACCTGTGTACCTGCGTTGTGTCTTACACCAGTCGGGCGGAGTGTTTCAGCCCTCGTGGACGTTCGGTAACTTCGGTTGCGGTTGGGCTGAGGCTGGGGTCACGCGGGGTGGAGGCGAGATTGGGAGATGCTAGAGGCTGCGTCATGGCTGGTTGTCAGGAGAGTGGTGCTTCGTTCGTGGCGTGGTTTGAAGGTGAGGACGGGGTGTGTGTCAGCCATTCTGAGCTAGTGATGAGTGAGTCGGCGGGCCACGGTGGCGGAGGACAACTTGGGATGGCAAGCACTCCGATCCTTGAGGCTCTGGTTTGCGTGAGCTGTGGATCATCACTGCTTGTTCAAAGCCATTCTTTGGCTTTCAACAGAAAAAGGAGCCGAATGCTGATACCTCGAAGACTTTCCCTCGGGCCGCAGTACAACTGAACTCTCCTCAAAACAGCTCAGATTAGCTGGCGAGCTTCGTAAGGACCACCGTACAACGAAGCTCATCTTGAAGAGGGCTTATCGAAATGTTGGAGCCGTAGGCTAAAGAAGATTCAGCGCTACCTCCGTGTGAAAGCTGCTCTTCAATTAAGCCGTATCCGGAGTATAGTCTTGTCCACATGTTCTACGGTACACAAAATATCTCAACTATCGACGCTTGTTCGTGTCTTCAGTTTTACACTATCAGCGCACTGACTTTGATTCACTATTAAATAGCTGAGTTAAAAAGGTCTTATATACATATTCTCTAATGCACGTGTTGGTACTTGGTAAGCTAGCATTTGCGACTCTAGGTCCGCGTTGAAACTTAGTTTCACCCGTCTGTCCTAATAGGTCTAAAACTGCGGCCCCTGCTCCATTTTTCAGAAAACAGGTAAGGGCGCCTACTATAGTCCTCTACGCCATGGCTTTCGTCTGACTTTGCTTAAACCCCTCACCATAAATGTCAAAGGCACTAACTGGGAGATGCTGATCCAAAACGATAGATTGTATCCGTGCCAGATATCTAAACCCTTTAGTAACTAGGTAAGTTTACATTTTGGGTATCCTAAAAAAGAATACGAGGTACCTAAATTGCTAGCATCCGAGACCCTTAAAACCACACAAGTGACTTACCAGTAAGCTCATGAGGCCAGCCCCGTGGAAGCTCGTCCTGGCACCGCCTACCTAGTTCCAACGGCCTCCACCTGCTTAAGGGAGGACGGCGAGGGAGTGACTGGTGGGAGTGTTGTTTGTCTCCACGGGGACGTCTGAGCATATTTGTGAGGAGAGCCCTTGTATAGATCGCTCTGTTGCTGCCGAATCAGCTTAGTGATCCGATTATGTTATAATCATCAACGATATCCATTTGTACCTCCTTTCGACGGTGGTGAGCAGTCGAATAATATGGAAACGAAAACAAAGAAGTTTCTAACACTTGCGCCTAAGTGGAACAAACAATTTGTCTAACGCTCCGCGAGACATTGATCGCACTTTTGACTTTCATGGTCACTTTCTAGATAGTCAACATATTGTGTGTGTCTACCAAGCGTGCATTGTATTCTTACAAGTTTCAATCTATTTTTTTTTTTTTTCAATTTCGGGGCTTACGATATTCCCGCAATGCGTGTACTCGGGTGGGGGATAGAATTGAAAGCTTGTAAACTTTCTCCACGTGTCTTTGACCTTCCAAGAAACACATACGTGCTAGGAATTATTCGTCCCAATCGACTTCCATTCCTGATCTTGAGCTCTAAAATATAGCAGCGCATCTCCCACCCACCTACTCGATCGCCGGCGACTCCGGATTCCAGTCGCGCAGCGCGCGCTTGCGCGTGATGCTGGACATGACGGTGACCTTGTAGACGTTGATGCAGCCATGGCCGCGGGCGAAGCGGCCTATCTGGACCAGCTCGTCCGGCAGCGTCCAGCGGCGCGCCTCCCAGCTGTCCCACGACGGGTTGTACCACTCGAGGCGGGCGTCGCCCGCGAGCTCCGATTCGACCGTCGGCACCAGCTGGATAGGCGGGTCCTTGCCAACGTAGCTGCCCACCCAGCGGTTGCGCGTCTCCGGGTCCGTCGCCGCCGCCCGCATCTTCAGCCGCGTCCACCCGCAGCGCACTTCCTCGTACTCGAAGTGGGCGTCGGTCCACGAGCGCCGCGAGTAGCTGGCCGCGTCGCGCTGCACGGACGTGTCGAACTGGCCCGTGACGTTGAGGTACTCGGCGTTGTCGAGGGCCTGGTGCCAGGTCTCCGCGCTCAGCTCTTCTTGGGTGAACTTGCGGGGTGGCGAAGAAGGTGGGGACTGCTCAGGCTGTTGGGACTGCTCGTTGTGTTTGTCTTGCAGTGCTCGCTGGTCCGCGTCCATTGCGTCTGGATCGCGCTTGATTTCTGGATCGCGCTTGATGTCTTGATCGGGCATGACGTCTGGATCGAACTTGATGCTAGCTTGTTGCTCGTGTTAGGATTCGGTAGTTGGCTCGTTCTTAATACTCGAGCCGTGTTGTGTGGCCGGGTCGTGTTGGTCTTCCGGCTTGTCCTTTATGACTGGACTATCCCGCAGGTAGAATTGGCCGTACAGCTTGTATTGGCCGTGTTGGCTGCTATAGCTCAGTCAGTATGGTAAATTGCAGTGGTTACCCCAGCCTATATGTTTGCTCTACACTCGTAAGTTGGTACAGGCGAAAGAGTTAGTGATAGCCTGCCCTTTATATGATCGTCCGAAGGTACTTAGTATGATCTATAAAACACACCAGAAAGATCCTAAAAACAATGTAACGTTGTTATGCTATTAGATTGAATATAGAGTGAAAGAATATCGTAAATTGAATAACAGATCTTTTTACTTTAATTTTCTAGAGCTGTGATAGATTAAAACGACAAATATTTGATAACTACCACCAAAGTAACTGCGGAGTATATTACGATCCATAATAACATCGGATTAGAGGTCTATGATATGGAGGCATTAAAGTTAAAGCTCTTCATTACGGATGTAGTATAGGGACAAGTAGCACAAATTAAGTTGATAAGCACACCATCGCTGTGCCAATACGTCCGGCTGTTGTATTGAAGGGGCCAGTTTCAAAGGAGTTATGGAGAGTCATAACTTCACTATTGCTCTCACATGATACCCCGTTAGTCTACACATCACGTGTACCGACAAGCGAACTCAGAGAGCTCTTTATGTAGACACTCTGTTTCCAATAATACAGTTTATGTCAATTCCGGTGTGGGCGCAGGTGCTCACACTACGTGAGGTTGTCTACTTGGAAATCTCAATGGGGAGAGCAGGGGTAGTGAATTACAGCGATGGAGCATTGTTGCTATGCAATCGCGGCTCATTAACACATAAATATTTCTCTTATAGTAGCTCCTTGAGCTCGTATTAGTTTGTCATGACAGAGACTTCCTTGAGCAACTGCCATAACTCGCCACTATGCCTTCAAGCCGCAAATTCATGGCGTCTTGGGTCAGCTAGTTGAATATAGAAACGCTTGCAACAACACCTAATCCAATCATTGATGTTGGCATGTCGCCCACACCAAATTGGCTTGTGAATGCCTTGTGGAGCTCATGTATCAGAATCACACTACTCATAGCTAAAATGCTTCGCCGTAAGAAGGGTCTATTGTACTTTGCTAGCAATATGATATTATGCAGGTTCACCTGGACAAATTTTCAACCACACGCCTATTCCGCTCTCAAACGCTTCTAACCCGCAATTACTTTTCATTGGCTCTGTCTGGCTTCTTAATCACCAGATTCTTATTTCAAACGTTTTACGTGTGGCATATTCTGGAGGATCGGCTCTCGCGATATTTAGTGGTCAGATGAGTGTCTTGGGAAGCTGCAGGGTTGCAGCACAGCAACTGCAGTCTGATCCAAAGTGAGAATAGTACTAAGGAGTACTGCTCCTCGCCATGCTCTCCCTGGCGTTCGAAGCCGACCAAGACTGGTCGGCGCTTAAGAACTGTATATAAAAGCGTCAAGGCTCTTAGACAAAGACCTGGTTTATCAGCTCAGACTTCCATCTCTGCTACCCAAGCACTTCAAATTAAATCTCAAACTATCCATCAAGTTCACCTCCGGATCCTATCTTCATACTACCCTTTTTAATCACATCCACACCCCTTGATATCTTCCTGCCAGCTCTTCCTTCAATTGAACCAGTAAGCCATTCTATCAAGGTGGTGAATATGGTAACTGACTGTTATCTTAACCGAAATAACCACCTCCAAACACTACTATGTCCTTTACGTGGCTGTGTACGAGCACAAAGGAGATATCTTACAGGGTCTTATTCGAGAGTTTATGCGCCATAGCAGTATTCTAGTGGACCTGGGAAATTGAGCCTTCGATACATATCACATGCAGGAAACCCCGGGAATTAGTCTAACGTACAGTCCAGCACAGCAGTGGTAAGATCCTAGAGATGACCGCGTGGTTGATTTCGATGGACATTGTGGGGTGGGTTCCCAAAAATCGTTATACGGAACTACCAGAGCTGGCAGCGGCAAACCCCATTGAGATAAGCTGGACTTGGAATTGTCAGAACTGGGTTCGGGTTGCACGATGCCGTGTTGCGAGAGGACTTCTGACAGCAGAAGTGAGGGACGAAGGCTACCAAAAGCAACGGGCAGCTATTCACTCTCCCTTCGCGACGGAGACTCCCAATGCTGCAGCGCTGCGAGGCTAGTCTGGATCAGAGGTAGAAGTGTTGATTTGATGATTCTGGGTTGAGTCTAGATAGCTTCAGTCTCACAGAGCGTAGACAGACGCACAACATCCTTGTACTAGAATCCGCCGTGTTGGACTTCCCGAGTAAACCACAAATCCATCAAATATTCTTCGAAATATTGCTTGTCGAATATTTTCTTGAGTGCAAGATAGAGCTCATCAGATCCCGTAAGATATCCGGCCGTCTTGCAGTAGTCCCAGTGCTCGGGGAACCAGCTTGCGTCTTCCCAGTCTATTAAGGCTGTTATATGACCATCTTTGACCAATACATTCTGAAATCCGAGGTCTCCATGAGCGAAAACTATCTTGTAATAGGTCTTGTGCATCGTCTGATATAGATCTCGGCGGGACAGAGGGAGATTTGGGAGGAGATGAGATAGTTGCCAAGTGTTGAATTGCTCTTCTGACTCAAATGGTCCGCCTGATACCCCGGTCATCACCCGACAGTCAACAACAGGACCTCCTGTTACTGACTCAATCCTAGTATCTGTAGGAGGTGGTATCTGCCGCATTTGACAAATGAAACTGTTGAGCTCTGAGAGGATAGTCTCTCTGGCTTCAGGGAGAAGTTTAGGCCAGAGCTGATCCAGTCGTTGGCCTTCCACGTAATCCAGAAGTATATATCTAACGCCATCTTTCTCGTAGGCATTGAGGATGTTGGCTACGGGAATGCTGGTCTGTTTGCGTATGAACTTGATATTTTCCACTTCGGTCATATTAAGCTTTGGCCCGATTTTGGCTACGACACCAGCGCCAATGCGAAGAACTTTGCGCGGGGACAAGGGAGATGACATGAGTACTTCGGCTTGGGCTATTTGTTCCTCGGTCAAAATAGAACCATCGGTATCCATGGCTTGTGTCTTGGATCAAAAGACAACAAGAGATCTCTCTCATTCTACGAAGATATCGAAAGCAGGGGACAAATCTTGCTTGGCGAGATACCAACTGAATTGAAAGCCCTGGATCGCAGAAAGAGGAAGTGGTGTCTTGGTGGCCCAATTTCCATCAAGTATTCTCTGGAGTCGAAAAGAATTCTCGGTAGCTCTCCGTTGGCTGGTTTCGAAGCTCAATCCTAGTGGACAGGTAGGACTGAGAGAGTGTACGTGACAACAAAGCCGCCGAAAGCAGGACACGCTAGTAGAGCTGAGCCAATCATATGCAGCCAAGCCGACAGCGCCGGCTTAGACGCTCCGTAAGCTACCATTTAGGGATAAGGGTTTGGGGAGTTTTCGAGCGCAGGTTGGCCAAGCTAAACCTGACAGAGTCCTCCGCAGCGCGAGCGCCGCCCAGATCCAATATCGCGCGCTCCGGCAGGCCACCGGCACGTTCCATACGATGGCTTGGGCTGCGCTAGAAGCCAGGATGCACGTGATGCCCATCGAGAAGAAATGCGCCCAGGCCAACACATCTGGCTTCTCCGGAACCCGCGGACCGCGAGACCACCAACACCACCAGCCCGCAAAGACATCCCGGCAGCAACCAGACGAGCAAAGTCTATGCCGCCGAGCTATCCGGCATTCGCCAGGCGTTCTCACTCGCCACGCGAGCAGCGCGAGGCACACCCGAGCTGTACCTGGGAGAATACGAAAGCACGACGCGTTGAATTGACTTGCCACCCGGCCGCGCCGAGCAAAATTGGGTTTGTATACTCGTGTTTCGAACATCGCGAAAGGCGCGGTTTTCTCAACCCCACGCCGTAACAGACGTCCGGGACCTAGCCATTTTATCGAGACGTAGAAGAGAGGAACTGCGGACCAGGTCTTCCGCGATCAATCTGGATGAAAAGCTGTTCAACGGACCCCCGGCGAGCCGAAACGGTGCGAACGGTACTCTCGACCACCTTACCTGGCCTCAGCATGGAGTTGTGCTGGCTAAAAAGACCCAAACAGTAGTCAAAGAAGGGTCAAAAGCAACACGGAGAAACATGTTTGCCAACAGCGAATTTTTGATTTATGGGAGAAGTCCAAAAGCAGCGCCTGTGCGCGCGATACGTTAGCCTAGAAATTGCCAGTCCAAAGCCAGAGTATACGCATACAGCATCACGATCTAGCCGTAGCCAGCCTATGCGGTGAGACCTAGCTATGTAGCTGGGTTACGCGCAGCATGTAGCCTCGCCAGATACCCAGCCTACACTTGGGAAATACACCTGCTCCAGAACTCCGCCAGACGCGACAAGCCTGCCCCTCCACGAGCACTCCAAGTTATCTGCAGACTGCGCCGGGCTGTACGCCCAATCCAAGCTAAAAGGCCCCCTCGTTCCCCTCCCTCGCCATATCCAGCAACCAAGAAAACCAAAGTCCGAACAAAAGCATCCCATCTCCACCGCGGCTCCACAACCGCAACGCCAAACTTCCCTTTCTATCCCTAAGCCCACTCAATCCGTCAACCCAAGAACCTTCCATTCCCAGACCCACGTTCCTCTCACCAAGCAAACAAATAAAGACAGTCAATAACCCGACTCGTAGACCATTTATTACGTACGGCGAACCCATGAACATGTGCACCTCTACAAGAAACGCCGCAACACCTCTCCGATCCCTCCCCTTTTTGCTCGCCGGGTAGTCTGCGTGCTGCCCCCATCTGTGCCATCTGCATGCCCCCTCACCACAGAGCGCGAACTACGCCCGTGACCGACGCCACCACCGCTCCCTTCTCCCCCGCCCATCGTACAAAGCAATCCCACCAATCTAAACAACCACCAACCCCTCCTCTCACCCTTCCTTACTTCCCTCCCGCCCCCTCCCCACCTCCAGCCCCACCCTCTCCCCTCCCTTCCTCCTCCCTCGCCTTCTTCAACACCTCCCCCAAACCAACCTGCGCGCTTCCCCCCCCCGCCGTCCCTGCCCTCCCCCTCTTCTTTCCCGCCACCGTCCCGCCCGCCTCGACCCTCAACCCGCCGAACCCCTTCGGAAACGGATTAACCTCGCGCGCCTCCGCATCCAGCCCCGCAACCGCCTCGCCCTCGCCCAGCCTCCGCTCCCGCGCCCGCTCCGCCTCCGACGGCGGCGCCACAAGCCTCTCCCCGTCCCACGCCCACCCCTCCGCCTCCAACCTCTTCCACCACGCGCCCACCTTCGCCCTAACCAGCCAGCCCGCCGCCCGCGCGTCCTCGGCCGAATCGTGGCCCCTCACCTCCTCCTCCCCCTCGCCGTCCGCCTCAGCCAGCCCCCCTGCATCCTTACCCTCCGCCCGCTCCCCCGCCCCGCGCCCCACCAACCCCCCGACCTGGATCTCCCTCCCAAACGTCTCCCGCACCAGCCGCTTCAGCCCGAAGCGCATCGGCAGCGCCGTGCCCGGCACCGGGTACAGCAGGACCGAGTCGACGATGGACGGGTGGCAGAGGCGGAGGGCGGCGAGGTCGTTTTCGAGGGCGTGGCCGACGAGCGGGGTGGACGGCGCTATGAGTCTGAGGAGGAGCGCTCGGGCGTGGGCCGGGGACGAGGCCATGAGGAGGTCGCCGCCACCGCCCTCCTCGGGCACGAGCGCATCGCCCTCGCTCCACTCCCTCGCCCTGCCCCACGCCCCTCCCGCGATGCCCGAAAACCTCGTGTTGAAGTCCAGCACCGCGCCGACCGGCCTCACCAGGACGTCCAGCATGAGCTCCCCCCCGGGCCACCCAACCGCCGTCACCCTCACCAGCTCCATCCCGTGCGCCGTGTAGCACATCTCGCAGTCGAGCGCGACGGCGCGCTCGCCGGGCACGTCGTCGTTGGGCGAGGTCCGGACGAAGGGCGTCGACGCTGCGAGCCGCGCCGGGTCCGCCGTTTTGAACACGTGCGTGGGCGCCCGGGCGCACCCGGGCTCGCCGCGGCGCGCGTCGCAGCACGCGTGGCGAGGCTCCGCGTCGGCGTGGCTGGCGCCCGCCTGCGCGGCCTTGGCACGCGGCGGCCGCACGGCGCGGCCCCAGTGGAACGTGCACGCGCCGCCGGTGGCCACGGCGCCGTCGTCGGCGCGGCGCTGCGGGAACACTTGGAAGCGCGAGGCGCAGCGGTCGCACGTCTCGAAGCCGGCGGCCATGGCGACAGTGGCGGTCGCGTCGTCGATGGCGGATTGCGAGGGGGGATCGAGGATGTAGCCGTGGGCGGGCAGCGTGGGGAAGTAGAGGGTGGAGATGGTGCGGGCGAAGTGGGCGAGCATGACGCGTTCGCGGGCGGGCGTCAGGTTGGTCGTTATAGCGGGGGCTTCCGAGGAGGGCTTGTACGTCGGGAGGAGTGGAGGAGGTTTGGGTGTCGCGGGTGTGGACTTGTTGGGCATCGCTTTGCCGGCCGTGCCGGCGCTCCCGTTTTGGTGCGCCGACTCTGCCGTCCCATCCTCCTCCTTCGCTGTCTCGGCCGCGACTTTCTCTCGTCGCACGCTCTCCTCTTTGACCCACCCGTCGAGCCCCATCTTGCTTAGCGCGACGATGCGCTGCTTTACTAGATTGCCGTACACAGCCCTACCCTCGCCCTTCGCCACTCTCTCCTCCTCATCCAACGCCCTCGTGACCAGCTCGTCTTCGCTCAGCACTAGCGCGCGCACGCTCGCCTCTTTGCTCGCCATGGCCTGCATGTTGATCTTGGACAGCGTTTCATGGAGCTTGTGCACGAGGATGAGGCGTGTCTGGTGCGGCGCGGGACTAGCAGCGGACAAGGAACGCGGATTCAGCGATTCCTTTTTCTTGGGCGGCTGCTGCTTCGTTGCAGCAAGTGAAGGCTGTTTGGATAGAGACGCTGCGGATGACTGTTTTGCAGGCGCCTTGGTCGTCGTTGTCTTCCTCGTCGTTGGCGGCGGCGACACGCTCCGTAGAGCGCTCTTCAGCTAGATTGCAGCGGATTAGCAACTATCCCTTTCCCACATGTACTCCCCATCTATTACCCCGTCCAACGCTCCTCTACCGGAAAAAAACCAAAAGACCAAACTCACCACTCTCCCCTCTCTCTCACCCTCACCCTCACCCTTCCCCTCAACCCTCCTCCTCTTCCGCCCAATCTCCTGCGCCCCACCCTCCTCCTCTCCACCCTCCCCCTCCGCGCCCCTTCCCGGCTCCCTCGCCTCCACCCCGTGATCCAACCCCGTCTCCGCCGGGCGCCTCGCCCTCAGCAGCGCATCCAACCCCGCCGCCCCACCCGCGCTTGTTCCAGCGGTGCCGCTCTCGGCATCGGGACGGGGATCGGCGTCGGGATCGGCGCCGCAGCTGGCGCCGGCGACGGCCGGGTCGTGCGAGAAGAGGCAGTTGGGGAGGCGGCAGGCGGGGAGTTTGGGGCAGGGGATGGTGCGGAAGAGGCCTTTGGGGGTGAACATTTGGGGGGGTGCGTATGTGCGTGGTCAAAGCGCGGGGAAGCAGGTGGGCAGAATGGGCGTCGCGGGGACAAGCGCGCTGGGAACCAGAGGGCGGGGCTGGAGAGTTCCGGCGCGCGGGTGCGACGCGATGCGCCGCGGCGGAGGTGGAGAGGGCGGGAATGTGCTCTGTACCCGGGTCTGGGACGAGAGAGAGGCGAGTTTCAGTCCGCGACCAAGAAGAGGGCACGTGGTTTCGCGCGCGACCCTGGGAACGCGATCGGCTCGAGGTACCGCGGTACGCGGCTGACGAACTGAGATGGCGCCGCTGGCCGTGTCTGGCCGGTTTGGGCAGGTGCGCAGGTCCTGGGGCGAGTTGCGTCGTAGCTCGGAGGGAAGGCGCGAGTGGGTGAGGTGGAGTTGCGGCGTGAGGAAGGCACGAAGGTGCGGTGGGACGGGACGGAGGTGTCTTTGTCTCGTCGGTCGGGTGAGGCGGAGCGAGGAAGTAAGGATCTGGACGCTTGTGACGTGCGGCAGGCGGACAATGCCGACCGCTTTGGACGTAGCGACGAAAGAGGCTGGTGGGCCTGCCTTGACCTGGGCACGTGTTCTTCGATCGTCGAGTCCTGCATGTTATAAGCGCAAGAACATAACACCGCCCACTACCCGCATATAGATATCTAGGTTGTTAGGTTCGCCTCACCAGCGTAAGTCGCGAGCCTCAGCCTCACGGCCTTCTGCTTCTCCGCACGCCAGAGACCCGCAGTGAAAGACCAAGCCACGAGCGAAGCCCAACCTCCAGCTCCGCGTTCAAGCAGCGCTCTGGACTGGGAAGGCGAGAGCTTCAGCATCCAGAAACGGCTATCGAGCCCGTCCTCCTCACACGCAACCCAGCAGCAGCCCAGGCGCGCCACAGCAAACAATGAATTGACGTTCCGACGTCGGTGCGTTAGCGCGCGCGCCACCGGGGCGGGAATGCAGAAAGATGCAGGGCTGGGCTCGCAGACGAGCCGCGCTAGCCCGCATCCAGCCACTGCCCTGGCCGCCGCTTGGCGTTCCAATTTCCCCGGTTGCAGAGCCGCACGGTGCGCGGGACGGTCCCGGGGCATCTGGGCCTGGCGGACGTGTCCCCGGGACCCCCGTCCGGAGCCAAGGCCCCGCTGGGCTGCGATAGGGTGCCCCGCGGGCTGCGTATCGCCGGGTGGAACGGGCAGAGATAAGGCGGTGGCTTGTCGCGTGCCCGATGGCCTATCTGCGGTCTATCTGGCGGAGGTACAAAACAGGCGTGGGAAGGACGGAGGGACGGACGGAGGGACGGGTGTGACACTGCGACGGACCGGCGCAATTTCCAAATCTTATTTCTATTCCGTTTGCTTTCCTCTCGTCAGTTCCAGTCTTTAATTCTCTCCTCACTGCTGTCCTTGTTTGTGCATTCTCCTTTCCGTCGCTGGCACGTGTTCAAGGTGTTTCGGATTCACTCGCTGGGCTGTGACAACGACAACGACGACGACACCAAGGGCCAACGGCTCCACGCACCAGAAAAGGAAAGAGCTTCGACCACAAAACAACCACCGACCAACCAGGCACTAAGCCCCACTCCCTCCCTCCTCTTCACTCCTCCACCACAAAACCACCCACCACGGCCCTCCCCTTCGCCCTCTCCAGCATCCACGACCACTTCCTGCGCCGCCCGCCCAAGGGCCCCGCCCATCACCATCACAACAACAACCATCATCCCCATCGGAAGCAGCCCGACAACGACGCGGCTCCGCTGGCGCGCAACGCGCTGGAGGGCGCCGAGGCCATGACGACGACGGCGACGACGGGGGATGTCTGGGGGGGAGCTGGGGCCGGGACGGGGCCCGAGATTGAGCGGGGGGCCGCGAAGCACCTGTGTGTGCTGATTCATGGGTAAGTGAGCGCGCGAGGCGAGGAGAGCGGTGATGGAGAGTTTCGTCATGGGAATGGCTTCATCTTGCGTCGTGGGTCAGTAGGTGTTCGATGGGACCGCGGAGCCGTGGAACCAGAGCGACTGCCTTTCCTCGGTTCTAGAGAGATGCCGCGGGTTGGTTGTTCCACGGTTGATGCTCGCGAGGAAAGGAGTCCTGTCCGGGCCCAGCGCCACGGATGCTGCCGCTCTGACCGAGCCATGCCGATGAAACCACTCCAGCGGAGTCTCCCTCGATAACCCCACCGGCCTCCATCCGTAGCTCCCTCCCGCATACCCCTCTCGCACCGTCTCACCAAGCTTCCCCGAGCGTCAATTTCCCTCCTCCCTACCCCCCCAATGCCGATGCACCCGCTCACCTCCCCCCATAGGCTCTGGGGCAACGCCTCCCACTTCGACTACATGGCGGCCGCGCTGCGCGCCCGCTTCCCCGCCGACCGGCTGCGCATCCTGGTCGCGACGAGCAACACCGGCGCCTTCACGTACGACGGCGTCGAGCGTGGCGCCGAGCGCGTTATGCGCGAGGTGGAGAGTGCGCTAAGGGAGATGATGGCCGGGGGGGAGGAGGAAGGAGTGTTAGACGAGAAGGTAGATGGTGGGGAGAGAGAGAAGGAGGAAGAGGAGGAAGGACGGGAAGGGAAAGGGCGAGGGAAGGGCGAGGCGGAGAAGTTGAGGTTGAGCATTGTGGGGTATTCGCTAGGAGGGCTGGTGGCGAGGTACGTGGTGGGCTTGTTGGAGTGGAAGGGCTGGTTTGAGAAGGTGCAGCCTGTGGTATGTCCTTCCTTTTTTTTTTTCATTATTATTATTCTCCCTTGTCTTCCGACGTTCCTTCTCTCACGTGCCCACCATCTACCAACTCCCCTCCCACCCTCAAACCCGCCCCTAACCACCCTCTCCCACAGAACTTCACCACCTTCGCAACCCCCCACCTCGGCGTCCGCACGCCCCTCCCCGGCCTCCACAACCACCTCTGGAACGTCGTCGGCGCGCGCACGCTCTCGGCCTCCGGCCGGCAGCTCTTCCTCACCGACCGCTTCCGCCACACCGACCGCCCGCTCCTATCCCTGCTCGCGGACCCGGCCTCGGTCTTCGTGCGGGGCCTGGCGAGGTTCGCACGGCGGGCCGCCTACGCCAACATCGTCAACGACACCGCGAGCGTGTACTACACGACGTGCATCGCGGGCGCGGACCCGTTCGCCGACCTGGCCAAGGTCCGGCTGAACTACCTGCGGGGCTACGCGCCCGTCCTGCTCGACCCGGCCGCGCCCGTCGCCGTCCCGTCACCGCACGACCCCCGCCCCGCCCCCGCCGCCCCGCCCGTCGCCGCCGCCGCCGCCCGCCGCCTCGCTCTCGCCCTCGCCCTCCCGCTCGCCGCCCTCCTCTTTCTCCTCGCCGCCGCTCTCCAGTCGGCCCGCAGCGCGCTGCGCATCCGGCGGCACGACCGCGGGGCCGCGGCGTGGGAGTGGGCGGGGGTGCCGCTGGCGGCGGCGGCGGCGGTGGACGGGGTGGACGGGGCGTTCGGAGGCACGGGGGCGGACGACGGCGGGAGCGAGAGCGGGAGCGGGGCGGACGAACTCGACGGCGAGGCGCTGCTCGGCGGCCGCGGCGGCGAGGCGCTGCTCGGCGGCCGCGGCGGCGAGGGAGCCGCTGCCGCCTCGCTGTCCGCCTCCTCGTCGCCGCCGTCGTCCACCTCGCCCCAGGCCCCGTCGCCGTCCGCATCCGGCCTGGCGTTCCCCCCGCTCGCTCTGTCGCCCGCCCAGCGCGCCATGCTGCGCACCCTCGACGCGCTCGGCTGGGCTCGGTTCCCGGTGCATATACAGCGGAGCGCGCACAGCCACGCGGCGATTATCGTGCGGGCGAGGGGGAGGAAGGGGTTCGAGGAAGGGGAGGTGGTGGTGGGGCATTGGGTTGAAGGGTTTGTGGATTGAGGGCGTCTGAGCTGGGTGGCGAGGGAGGAGGGTGGGGTGTTTCTTGTGGTGTTCCTGCGCTAGGGTGTTTTGGGCTGGGGTTGGACGGCTGGCTGTGGGTGGTTTTCCTAAGATTGTGTGAGGTAGGGTGCTTGTAGTGCATCCGCAAGTTTTGTTCTTTTCCTTCCGTGCGTGCAACACTGCTGGTTTTATCTCTGTTCGATTGTCTTCTACCCATTATTTTTCTCGTTACCTTAATGACTATGGAGGGCTCTGTTGTCTTTGTAGCGTTCTTAGCACATCAGTTATGATTTCCCTCTGGCTTGCTCCTTCCTGTTCTGTATGTTCAATACTCGCCACATTAACTTATCTAGACAGTTCTAGAAATAGAATGACCATAGACCAGAATCAAAACGTCAACGCCCAACACCACCCATCAAACACCCAACCACATACTCAAGCGTGTCAAACCCATCTTCACCATATCCGCATCCAACCAACCAACCCCATCCTACACCCCACCTCCCTAGCCATCCCCCCCTACCCATTCAACCACTCACACCTCACCCCCACCCTCTCCGCCGCCCTCTCCCTCCCCCTCCCCCCCACAACAAGCACAAACTCCACCACGCCCTCCTCCCCACAAACAACCCTCTCCTCCCCCGGCGCCCAACCCCGCACGTCCACCACCACCGCCGCCGCCATGTCCGCAGCGGCCCCGAACCCAGCGCCCGCGTCGCGGCCCGCGCCCGCCAGGCTCACGCGGCCGCGCGCGAACCCGGCGGCGCCGGGCGGGTCGAGCGACGCGTGCAGGGTCAGGCGGGCGTGGGCGAGCGGGGCGGCGGGGCGGGACGGGGTCAGGGTGCGGGTGAGCGGGTCGCGGGGGGGCACCCGGGGGGGTGGGGATGGGGATGG
>MU001702.1:0-12349 GCA_010093515.1 Lineolata rhizophorae
GTAAGCACCAACACATTGAGAACTACACGTGGGAAGAGTCTTTCCTGCTTTGAAGTTAAAGTACCCATAAATTTTCTCGCTACGGTGTGGTTCTCGCTACGTAGTGGGGGATGTTATAAAGGCGATATAAAGGAGATGTGTAAAGTATAAACCTAGGGGGTTTTGCCGACAGCAGCGGCCTTGTCAAAAACTCGCTAGACATGACTATTAAGTAGTCCGAGTCTCTCATTTATTGGGAAGGTTGTTGCAGGATTTGTTATTTTAGGTAAGTTCTAATACATTCCCCAAATCCCCAAAACTGCCAGTGTTTCCACATCAAATTACGTGGGTCTAGGTTAAGACCATTGGATTGTTCTTCTATAGATAGAGCATTTATCCTGCCAATTTGATGACCCGCCTGGGGTTATGTGTACTTGTTTGAGTTCAACGCAAAAACAATGTCAGCTTTTTCTGGAATATATACAGCGCAACTGCACAAATTTCCAGTTAAGCCAAGGCTCATTAAGCAACCATAACACGTATTATGTATAGCCTGGTCTGCGATCCATGCGCTTTCCCTGAATGGCTGTAGCTTGCATACGGTTAATCGTTAGACATTCAGCGATGCATGCAAGGAACGCTATGGCTTGGTATTGCGCTCTCATAAATTCGTGTGCATATTAAAGGCCACGACGAAGCAATGATCCCTTTGGGAGGCATTGCAAGGAATCATTGAAGAGGACTTCAAAAAAGGTCGTTTAGTCATCCTTGCGGCGAACTCAAACTACCAAGCTAATGACCTATTCCGATGTAGGAGCTTTGTGTCTATCTTTCCCTGAAGCCGCCCGAAGTCTCGCCCTGATCTGTCTTTACACTTTACATCTTCCACGTACTCTATAATGACCATGTCGTCGCCGAGATGTGGCGAGAAAGGTGTGTCATGCGCATTTCAACTGCTTACTTTTGCCTTTAGGGACTTCTCAGGGCTATTGTTTGCTACCTTCCGTTGGTTGATAAGAGACGGTTATATTTCGAAACCACTTTTCGAAAAGTTAGTTGGCTAAAGCAGTCAAATAAGGACTTTACAACATCATCAACACATTCCAAGTCAGTATGACGTAATCCCGGTATTGATGCGGGTGATTTTGACAAATGCGATATGCACTCTCTATTTAGCTCATGAGGGGAAAAGAAAACAGTGCTCAAGGTAGGAATTGAGTGCTGGCGCCGGCTGCGGTTTTGTTATTTGGCAACCGGCGAATGATTCTGCAAGCTTCCTACAACTTCCCTCCCTGAAGGTTCCACCAAGGGCGTGGTCCTTAGATCTGATAACGCTGTAACGGAACATTGGTTTCATTGCAAGCGAACGCACCCAAGTCCGAGGTTGATGAGGGCAATCAATGGTACTAATTCACGTATAGACCTACCAAAGATGGCCAGCCAAACCTAGAGGTAATCAGACCGTGACGCTAGCGATAATAGCGCTGGGAGAACTAAAAAGTATTTACTCCGTCTAAATACCGCATAAACAATTTTTTACACTTTCGTCTCTGCGAATACCGCATATAGTCAGCTAATAAATAAAGGTCCAATATATCAATCCCTTTTGTTGCATAAGGGTTTGAATAGGTGCCTAGAGCGCATAGATAGGTAGTAAGGTCCTACCACAATTTCATAATTCAGTTATTCAAGTGACGCAGCCGCTACAACTCATCTTCTAGCCAAACAAATAAAGGTGAGCAACTGACCGGTAGTCTTAGTCAAACACGAACGCTATGACTAGTTACAAAACTGCGAGTTTATGGCATTGAGACGAGCTTTCTAGCCGGAGGACTATAGGTTTAATTGAGAGATATGGATATGTTACTAGTTTGCTTAGTTTGCCCGCGAAAAGTAGTGTGGCGTTGAGAACTGCCTAAAAGGCGTCGCCGAGCTAAGTAGCAAGGCCTATTCAGGGCTAGAATAAGGGATTTAAATCTAAAAACTGCCGCTTCATGGAGCTTCAAGCGTCCTAGTTAATCCTCTAAGTAAGCTATTTGTGCTTACGCTTATATTCTGTACCGCAAATCGGCCTAGTAAAGCGCACGCATATATTATGTACTCCCTGTTCTAAGTTCGACACAGAGTCTTTTGTCAAAGGTAAGTGATTCGCCTAGGCCTGCTTAAGCAATCTGACCAACCCGAGATGAAGGTGGGATCCCTCATTTGACCTAGGTAGTAAAGCGATACAAAGTCAGGTAGTCTATATGGTTGGGTACACGAAGCTGCGATGTTATTTAGACTGTTTTGGCAGCCATTCAAGTTGCAGTCTGTGAGTATTGTCAAGATACTAGGAAACAACCTTCACCTCATACAACAATCATAGACTGCTTATATAAACCTATTGCTCTAGTTCAATGCTCCTTTGTTTTCTATACTTTAAACAGCAGTTGGGTGTGAAATCCCGTTCACCCAAATATGTCTACCACTAGAATCCTATGCCAGCGTAGGAGTAATTTGATATTGGTTGGCAACGGCAAAACTCGCTGCCAGTAAGTAAGCTTGCAACGTAAAATTTAAATTCAATATAAAGCGTAGAACAGGTTGTTTCTGAAAATAAGATAACCACGTGGGGAAACGTAGGGACTGTTTTGCACACAACGGAACGTTGTCATTGCTAACGTATTATAAGTTAGTGGGTTTTCAATTCTCAAAGTCAAGAAATTCTGGTAACATTTTGTACGTAATTGCTTTTGATGCTATTAACTGATTTTCTGAGTGCTAGTAGTTATTTACTTACAGAATACTACATAGTTAATGTATCTTAAAACCTCTTCCGTTAAAAATGAGCGGACGTTAAGCCTGACTGATTGGTTTCAAAGGCTGTTTAGTGACTAGGCTGCATTGGGCTAATCCTGAATGGTCTAAATGAGCAAAATGTGTCGGCCATATGTCCCTGTCTCACCAAGCCAGACGAAGTAGATATAATTTTAGTTAACAACATTGATACTTGTCAGTCCGTTCAAATCCACCGGAAAAATGGAAATTATACAAGACTCCTCAATGCGAAGGGCACATTTACAGAACTCGCTGTCTTCGCATATGCGGTCCAAGTTCGTGTCATCAACCGAAACAAGCATGAAAGGAGGCTGACGCCCGTAGTGCCGTTATTCATTGTTCGGTCTCTTCTGGTGCTACACTTGCTCTAGCCACCAACACTTCTGGCAACTGCACGTTGTCAGAATAGCCAATTGAAGATAAAGCAACCGTGTCGAGGCCCAATGCTGGACCACAGTTTATCGAAGTATAGTAAATGCCTGGAATTGATAAAAACGCCGCCTTGTTTGAGCCTCGCCCATAGTTGTTATCTGGCGACTTGACCGACCTGCCATTTTGATCCCACATCGAGAGACCAGAACCCCGATTTTTTGTCAGTCCGTGACGCGTCCCGTCTGGTCCCCGCCCACCCACGCCATCCAACTTACGCATCTAAGCAGGCGGAAGTTCCCAATCCAATTGGTGATTGATGACGGGTGTCTCAAAACCAACTCGTTGCTTGCGTCGTGGCCGGCCTCTTTGATCGCCGGCAGTGAGAAAGTGACACCATAGCAATGAAATCAGATATGTCAACTCCTTCGGTCCCAAGCGCAGCTCGAAAAGGAGTCGGTCATTGCGTTCGCGGGCGGATATTTCTGAATAAGCTCCTCCCGCGCCGCTTGGGAAAGTAAACAAAAGAAAGGAAAAAGAAAAGAAAAGTGCGCCCCCCAAGCGCACGCATCGCGGCGTCTTTTCAACCTTTGGGGGCGTTTCACGGTAGAGCAATCCTGGGAGGCTGTGCACCGCCGCATGGCGAACGCGTCACGCATGGGGCCGCCCAAGCCCTGCCGCCCAGTGCCTGCACGTCTCCGCCCACAACTGCAGATACCCATCAGGGCAATTCGTGAAGCCGTTCGAGCCGGCCGGCGTTTGCGCGACGCTCCGTGGCGGCCCGTGACCATTTCTCAAACGCCGGCGCCGGACGCAAGCGAGCGGCGGGCGTCGGGCGCATCGAGGCCGAGCGGCGCCCATTGGCCCGGGCGTGTGGCTGCATCGCGCGCTGGCTAAGAATAGCGTCACGGCGCCCGGGGCTTGACCAGGGTGGCGCAGTCAAGCTTCCAAGCTCGCAAGCAAGGCCGTTCGTGGCCCACCGCCCCGCCGGGCCGCCTGCTCCCTGCAGAGCCACGGAGCGCATCCGGCGGATTAAATCGTGAAGAAGACTGCTCGGGACTCGGCCCTCTTCGACTCCTTTCCGACCGGACGCCCTCTGTCCTGACATCTTGGGCTCAGCCAACAACGAACCGGACAGACAAAGGCAGTCGGTCGTTACCGCGGACCACACGATACAGGCAGAGCATACCTCGAAGCAACTCTCAAGACGGTTGCGACGCTGTTGGTGCCGATACCAGCAGCGTCAGGACGCCAGAGATCGACCACCATGCTTGACGAAAACCTACCCAGTACGTTGCTCCCTCCCCTCCCCCACCCGTACTCTGCCCTCATCTGACCGACGTCCCGCCCCAGCATTCTTCCTCAAGCCCGTTCCCTCCGGACCCGCTCACCACGAGTCCTTCCACCTCACGTACCAAGGCTCCGCGCCCGCGCCCGCCTACACCCTCCAACGCCTCGACCCGTCCCTTCCGACCTCGCGCAACCGCCACGCCGCCGCCCTCTTCGACGCCCACAACCCGTCCATCCTGTACGGCGAAGTCCTGCTCGAACCCGGCTGGACGCAGCCGACGCTCTCGGCCGAGGAGATCCGGCGCAATGGCGGCGTCGCGCCCGCGCCGCAGCCCATCACGCCCGACGCCTTCACGATCCAGCTGTACAACCCGGACCAGCAGGTGGTGGTGCGGGAGAAGACGCCCAAGGGGCTGCTAAGCGGCGGCAGCCCGAGCTACGCCTTCGAGCTGCCCGTGACGACGTTCCGGACGCCGTCGGCCAGCCTGCTGGACCGCGCGGGCAGCGACCCGGCGGCCGACGCGGCGACGCCGACGGTGCGTTTCGCCTGGCGCAAGGACGGCCGCCGCGACTGGGCCTGCGTCATGACGGGCAAGAGCACCGACCACCTGTCGGCGGCCGAGAAGCGCAAGAACAAGAAGAACGTCGCCAAGGAGCCCGACATCGCCGTCGCCCTGTTCGCCGGCCTCAAGGAGGTGTCGGTTTACGAGCCCAACTTGTACCGGGTGGACATCGAGGACCCCAAGGGCCTCGAGGTCGTGCTGCTGCTGAGCGCCGTCGTCCTGCGTGATGTCTATTTGGGAGGCAGCAAGGACCCGTTTAACGTGGGCGACGCTCTCGCCAACGGGCGCAAGAACAGCGGAGGCAGGAAGTTGTCCGGGGCGGCGGCGGCGACGTCGTCGCCCCCGCTCCCGCACTCGGCCTCCCCTGGAGCGGCGCCCGCACCAGCGGCTCCAGCGCCAGCGCCACACCGACCACAGCCACCAGCTGCCCCAGCCGCCGCCTCTCCCGTCGCCACCAGACCGCCACCACCACGACAACAGCAGCACCTCCCACCCACCTCGGCCACCGCCGCCGCCGCCTCCGCCACCGCCGCCACCACGCCCCACCTCGCGCGCCCCACAACCGACGACAACGACCCCGCCTCCAAGCGGCTGCGCAAGCAGCTCGAGCGCGAGGAGAAGGAGCGCCGCGACCGCGAGAAGCGCCGCCAGGAGCAGGTGCGCCAGGAGACGGAGCGGCTGCGGCGCGTGTACGGGGACCAGCGCGACGTGGAGGAGCGGGTGCGGGCCGAGGCCGAGGCCAAGCGCGCCGCCCAGAGGCTCGCCCGCCAGCACCAGCCCAGGCCGCAGACGGGCCACCACCACGGCTTTCATGTCGCGAGGGTGGGCGCCGGCGGTGGAGGCGGAGGAGGAGGAGGGGGAGCGTGGGGCGCCGGTGCAGGCCCGCCGAGGCCGCCGCAGATGCCGGTTAGGCCGGTGAGCCACGGGCCGTATTTGCAGGTTGGAGGGAGTGGAGGCAGGGCGGCGCAGTCGTCGGCGGCCCTGTTGGGCAGCAATGGGTTGCCGCTTGGTGGTTCTGGCGGCGGTGGTGGAGGGGGGGATGGGTATTTGAGACCGCAGTCGAAGAGGAGTTTTTGGGGATTGAGGAGTCATTCCGACGGACACGGGGCGAAGTTGAATAAGAAGCAAAGTAGTTTGTTTTAGAGGGATTATGAAAGGCTTGGAAGGCAACTTTTTTCGGCAAAGGTCGCTGAACTATTGGAGCTAGGATGATGGGGAGCTGACAGTGGATTCCTGTATATATCCTTTTGACTACTGGGAATTGCCGGTCTAGCCAAATTTATGTCGGTTTGGATTCAGCTGGTTCGATGTCTTCTGGCGTTTTCGAGTTGTGGAACCCGAGACCCGTTGCAAATGGTGCATGTAACGTCAAAATATCACCTCAAACTAAATCTAATGTAGGCAGACCATCGAAGGCTTGGGACATACCTCTTCTGTGCAATAGGGAGAGACGTCTTTATTATTTCAATCCCTAGCTTACGTTTATGATAAAGTGTAGGTCGATGCTTAACTTCTAGGGCATATCTTATGTCGAGACCTCTCATTTCCGAATGGCGCCTCCTCAACCGCAAACTGCCTCTCGTAAGCGACTTGAAAGTGAGAACCTTCGACGACAGAGGAAGACTTTGATCTCAAAGTGTAACAGAATAGGCAAGCGCTTCAATGTAAACATTTGCATATACATGTAAAGGGTAAACAACACATACATATCCGATAGGTGAATGTCGTCGCTATATAATTGAAGGACTTATTGGGAAGGAGCTATCCGACCCCTATGTGTTAACACCAAAGAGCTTTAAGCTGAACGGCAAAGACGCAGAATCATGGGAATGACATATCTGAAGCTGCAGGGATGATCGAAAACCAGCTTGATTGTGTGGGCCGCCTAGCTCAGCATTATACGGACATGAGGGAGAGGTTGGGGAATCAGATATAGGTTGCTATACAGCAACTGGTCCTAGGTGCAATCATTGTGCAATCAATTATCTATGTTTGCGTGCAGAATAGCAACGTCAAAAGAGCCCAAACTTCTCCTATGGGCGAAAAGTGAGGACACGGACCGACAAGTTAGGCAGATGTCATAGGTCGCGAATTGACTTGAGTAAAGACCAGTAACTGACCTAGGGTAGATATCCTAGGTCATTTGACGACCGAGAGCAAATGACCTGGGTTATGATACACCCTAGGTCGAAAAGTAACCTAGGTCAATCGTCCTGGGTCGTCAAATGACCTAAGTCGAATGTCCGGGGTCGTTAAATGCTCCGGGGCCATAGTGTAATGGAAAAGAAGGCCCCCCTGTTCTTTTGGTAAGGTAATGGTATGTTGGTGGTGTTGTGTAAGTGTTGAGGGAAAAGAGAACCAAAGGGAGAGTTAAATACGCTCAAGAGAAGTGGTACGAGTCACGTGTCAACTTTTGAAAAGAAAAGGAATAGGGGGACACTTCTGCTCCACTACAATCGAATGACCTAGGTCTGAAAGCAACCTAGATCAGGAAACACCTAGGCCGGAAAGTGGCCTAGGGTAGAGAGTAACCTAAAACATTTAACCTGAGGTTCAGAGTCCTCGGTCAAGCTTGCCAGTGTTGGACCATGCCTCAGGCACACGGTATACACACCTGTATTTCCTGCTCCGCGCTCTCAGTGTGCTTTTCGTCTTGCCGTAGAGTGATTTGCCAAGAAGTTTCTTGAGCTCGCCAAGTGTGTTGGTCTCTTTTCAACAAGCCGAGATGATTCAGGTCCGTAGCATTACGCGATTTCGCAAGCGCCACATCTCGCCGGTCGCTCTCGCCTCCGGCAAGACAACGCAATGGTGCCGTGGCGTGACGCAGTCCAAGTGACTGGAAGTGGCTTTCCAGGTCTGAGGAAGCGAACTCGAGTTGCGGAACTGTGACGAGAGCGAGATGCAGCGCCTTCTGGGCTGTCACTGCCGGCTTGGATATGATGAACTCGAAAGGTTAGTGGCGTCGATGGCGAAGGGGAGCCCAGGCAGGCTGAACATGCCAGTAGGAATGCGAGATGGTATTGTGATAAAGCTACTGTCGGCAGGGATATTATTTCGAGGCCTGCCTAGCAGCTACAGCGTTGACTGCCACAGCGCCGACTGCAACAGCGTTGACTCCCTACTGTTCATTTTGGGCGCCGAGCCTGGACCACTTCTCTAATTTATACAGATGTTCTCTTCTCCACTCTGCTCTTTGATAATCGAGCTTAGCATCGAGAGATCGATCGTAAAAGTTCGCGGTGGTCTGGCTAGCGCCAAATGGGTATGTACAAGTTAGCAGTGCTCTCATTCCATCTGGATGCCTACTCTGGTGGTCAAACTCATGGGCCAACAGACAACCTTCCGGGCTGCATTACGTGTCCTCTTCTAGCTACCTAGCGGAGTAGCCTTCTAGAAGTTTCTGCAACAAGTGTGAGAAGAATCGGAGGATTTCAGAGCCTCCGTATGGTTTGATCGCCAGAACACTGCACTGCCGTTGCCTTTGACCCAACAATAGCCGGAAACCTTTGGGGTTGTGTGGTCCGTACGCCGCGGCATGCCCCACGACGTTGAAGGCAAAAATCTGGGGACAGCGGGCATGCGGAAGTCATCACTCTCTTTTCCAATTTCCGCGCAACCAAATGAAAACAAATTGGATGCGCTTTTTAACTCTCCTACAACGAGTCAACCTCTTTCACCCTCAGTGCCCTTCAATCTGCAGCCATTTACTCCTCGACCTTCCCAAGATGAAGAGACTCTGCGCGCAGCCCATAGAATGTGTAGATGTATTCTAATAAAAGGGCAAGCTGAGAGACTATCATGCGATCGCTTTCGCAATGGAATCCCACGCACCCCATCAAATAGAATCTGGGCGCCTCATCAAAATTTACGTTGTGGCGGTTAAGGGAACCTTCAATCAATGTTCTTGGTACGCCCCAAATCGTAGGTATTGTTGCGACAGTACCGGAAAGCTCATCTCCAGCCGGCATTACGCCTGGTATTGACACTCCGCGTTAAAGATGCAGCCGACAAGCCCAGTGGGGCAAATACACGGCGGAGGGCAATGTCGAAGGGGAGTTTATGGTATTACTATCGCCACAGACGGCCGCGAGATCTCCGTTCTCAGATGCAACACCCAAGAACCTAAATCGGAGGCGGGAGCTGGTCAATTAAAGCTGGGATCCACTGTCGAGCAAACGACAAAGTTAATTAGTCCAGCAGCCCGTCACTGAGACTGTATCTCAATTCTTACGACTTTGCGTCTGTAGAGAATTAAGATAAGGGCCAAATTGTTCCCATGAAGTAATACGAGAGGACCAAAGTAGGTCCACTCATGCTGGAGCCCGACTCCCGCTAAATTGCAAACAAAACCTTTATTGATATTCTATTTGAGCTGTGGCCGACCAGTACTGCCACCATTGCTTGCCTCCACCGTCCGGCCATCCGTACTCATAGTATACCCAGACACCCTCAGGCGTGTCGCTCTGGCTTTGAAGGGTGTGGCCATCATAGCACTAGAAAGCACTATTCATCCAGGCCCATCGGCCGCTTGTAACATTTGTGATACCTTTGCTGTTTTGGTTACTCGATGCCGGCTCATCTGCGGAGGTGTTTGACTCTTGACGAATCGCTTTGTCTTTGTGAGAAGTGCTTTGAATGAAAGAGAAGGGGCTCTGGGGTGAGAATGAGTTGAGTATTGGATCTGTAACCGTAGGGTCGTCTTTCTCTTCGTCTTACTCTCGGTCTTCGTTGTCGTCTTCATCGTCATCGTCCTCGCCATTGTGGTCGTGGGAACTTTCCGCGATGGCGTTGGCGTGTGCAATCGCGGCGTTCCGTTGGGCTTCGGTCCATGCCTCGGCATTCCGGAACGCTGTTATCCCTTCGATAAGAGTCTTTCTATTATCCGTCATAGCGAATGCCCGAAGCTGGTTCATATAGTACTCCGGGTCGGTTCCGGGGCCATTTGGCTGGCTAAGGTGGTGTGCGTATATCTTGAGCTGGCCAGAGTGGTATGTACTCGAGAGGGTGTACCCGTTGTTATCGTATACCGGCACGTCTTCACCGTACGTCTGCAGGCTATGGACGCCCCTAGCTCCCACAGCACCGGCGAAGCACGCCTGGTTTAAGGCTACCGCAGCTGAAGCGCTCGGGCGCTTAGCTTCGACGAAGAAGTTTGGAGCCAACGGACAAGTCTCTGTTGTCGACGGAACGATAGACGCGCTGAGTTGCGTACGCACGTTGGGATCAAGCTGCTCAGGACGCGCACCATAATATACGTCCGGCTTCGCCTTGTGGCTCTTGCCTCTCATTATATCGGCCAGGTTGGTAAACGGGATACCGCTACCGACGCTTCTCTCGTCTCGAGTTATACCTTGGATCATTGGAATTACATTCCTTGTCGCTTTATTCTCGCTTGAAACCTGTGCGTTAGCTCGTTTAAACTCCTGATATTCCTCCTCCGGAAAAACGGACGGAGAGAGTGACGGCCGTCGCTTTACAAGCATCTGCTGGATCGCTTCCCAATTGCCTGGCACTGGCGGCACTCGACCATCAGGGTACTCATATCCGTCGGGGTATATGCGATTATCTATCATCCGCTGTTCAAAATTAGGGTTGTAGGCCCCGCTTGACTTTGTGGTTTTAGTGATCGCCGTGCTCGTAGCTGTCGGGTATATTCGCGAAGTGGACGCGGAGTTACGCTTGCCACGCTTGTGACGACGGTTAGACTGGGTCGAGCTCATCGTGTATCGTGAAGGATGCGCAGGTTCTGGATACTACGACTCGTTAGTAATTGTAGAGCGCTGATAGTGACAATATTAAAACGCGTACCCCTCTTAAGTCCAGAAGATCTGGACCGCCTTGTCTAGCAGACAGCTTAACCCTCCTCAAGCTTTCTAAACTACAGCGTTTTACGAACTCGGATGCGGGTGTACTCGTCGAGCGAATGTTGCGGTTCAACTCGCGGTGAAAGCCTCGAGTGAGAGGTCGACGTCTTTGCGGGTTTGGTCTGCTCTTGGACGATGATACAACCTTGCGCGTCCTCCGGTCAAGCTCCGTCAGGGCTTCTTTGGTCAGCCAGATCTTCGATAGATTATCCAAATAGTGCGCAGGAGGAGCTACGTCGTTGGGGTGGTGGCCGAGCTCCCGTCGCTTCGGTTCTGGCTGCGTAGCTTCAGAGGGGACGCGCTGTTGGCTGGAGGCTTCCAGTTCCGACATGCAGAGAGGTATCATGGAGGACGAGTGGGAAAGATAGGGCGCGCAGCGCTTATGAGAAGTTCTGTCCTTGAAAGCGCTTGTGATGCGCTTGGAGAATGTTTTGGCGTCCGGTCCTGGCAGCGCGTGGGCGGCAGGGCCGTAGACTCTTCCTGCCAGCGAATCAGGACCCACCCTTGATATTGAACAGTTCACTGGAACCTGCTTAGAGTCTGCTGAAGCGCCGTTTGCGGTCACTACATTGAGATTTACCAACCAATATGTCATGTTTGGATCCGGTGAACTTGCTGGCGTCACGTTCTCGACTGCCTGCGAAGCCGCCGCCCCGAGGGTTCAGACTCCACCCCGCTACCCTCCGTACGCACGGACCCCCTCGGCCCAGGTAAGGCGGTCCAGGACAGTCCAACACAAAAAACCACTCCAACATAAAACAAGAGGTGAGAAAAGTGAAGAAATTAATTTATACTCCCTGTCGTGGATATTGTGGATGGCAGCAGCAAGTCACGTGAGCTCGGGGCCAAGTAATGCCGGCCCCGGTCTAGCGTGCAACTTACTACGTAGATCGCAGTCACTCTCAAATACACCCTCCGTTTGACACCGTACGTTCTGTGACGCTCGACACTCCCAACACAGGATATGTCGAGCATCACAAACTGTGCGGTGTCAGACAGAGTATGATGAGGTTACAGAGAATGAGGTAAGCTCTACTCCGCGACCTACGTATGCTGCACTGAGCGAATCCGGGGCCGGCATCACGTGGCCCCAAACTTACGTGCTACTGCTGCCACTATCCACGACAGGATACTGTCCGAATCTTTGAGTATCTAGGTGATCTGCTCTATACGAACCTATATTCTAATAAATATAACCCTTTGAAACTCCCTTTGCAGCTTTACTTCGTATTTTTTCTGCCTTTTCTTCTACTGCTTCTTCGTCTCTTCCTACCTTCTTACCTTTACATATTCCTCCTATTCCTTTAAGTAGGCTAATTCCTATCTATTATTAATAATAAATGCGTTATAAGGGTTTAATTTTCTATGTGTGTTTAGATTTTAATGCTATTTTCTATTCCTTTTAACTAATAATATTTTAGCTAACGTGGTCCACCCCCTGGCTGCGTTGACCCCCTGGCTGCGTTG
>MU001702.1:14108-74566 GCA_010093515.1 Lineolata rhizophorae
GGTGGATTGGGTTGAGGTAGTGGCGAAACCAACGCAGCCAGGGGGTCAACGCAGCCAGGGGGTCAACGCAGCCAGGGGGTCAACGCAGCCAGGGGGTGGACCACGTTAGGTCTTAGCAAGTTATTATATAGGAGTTTTTAGTAGCTATTATAGTATTTCTAGGCTATTTAATGCTATGTTAGATAATCGTATCTTAGCCTTCTAAATGCTCTAAGCACCATGACATGTCCTCGTCCACTGCTCAGACTTGCAAGAGGCGGGCGAACAGATTAGGGACGGCCGAGGTTCTTTGGATTATAGGGCGCAACTAACAGGCCCAAAGCGAACAGCGGAGGCCACAAAGTGGCTAATACAGCATTTGGAGATTCAGCAGTTTGGGCTAGCAGGAAATCTGCTATATGGGGAGAGAGAACCTGAAACTAGCTAGGACTAACTACCCCTAGCCACGAGAACATGTGGCTGCAATAGTTCTGTTGCTATCAGATCAAAGTTATTCGTGAACTTTTCGTTCCAAAACCGAGATGAGTTAATTTAGATTTTCCTTTTCTATGCCATCAAACCATGCCATCATAATAAATACAAAATGTCGCTCGTCAAGAGCACAAAAATATAAGCATAGAAGGAGCGTAGAGCATTCGTCACCATACAAAACATGCTACTAGGTGCGGCGGCAACGCGCGTCTGTATATATCAGATGAAAATATCACCGAGCCCGGTCAGTTAGCCTCCGCTTTGCCCATTGTCCCACGAGTAATGTGCCTCTTGCGCATACGGTAGTCAACAGCACGCTTGCGCGCCGCCGGGGACTGAGTGAATGCGGCCGAGCCGCCAAACGGCCCGGCGACGGCGTCGTTACGGACACGCACGATGCAGACATTGTCAACGCCACCCGCGGAGCCCTCGCACGTCATGTCGGTTGGCATCTGAACAGTGATGGGGAAGTCGGTCGTGGTGGTACGCGACAGGCCGAGGAAGCCGCTGCCGGGCACGTCCACCACCATCTCGGCCGACTCGAATGCGTCCGGGTCGGTGCCGCCAGACGTGGGGTCGATGGCGGCATTGAGCGGGCCCGCCCCGTCCTGGTTCACTTGGTGGAACGTCATGGTGATGGTTCCATCGTCGTTGCACGTTGGCATCCCCGCCGTGGCCCCGTTGCCGGCCGCGCGAGCGACGCCATCCTCGACAGTGCCGTCCGTCGTCTTCGTCCCTTCCGAGTCGGTCTGCCGCCGCGCTTTAGCTCGCTTGGCTGCATCACCGCCCATGAAGGTGGAAATGGCGGCGTCGGCGTCGACGGGCCCGCCGCCATTGGTGCGCCCCAGGGCGGAGGCTCGATTCCCGTCTAGCTCGCGGTCGCGGATGATAGAGGTATCGTCTTCGGAGCCACAAAGGGGAGAGGCGCAGTCACGAGGGGTACCATCAATGACTAAATGGAGTGAGTGGTGATGCCTTGCGGGCGCTGTAATATGAAATGCCAGAGTGCACTCTCACTTACCAGACAGACCTGGCATGGTCACATTATTAGCACCTTGGATCTCGGTGATAAGGCCGTGGCCAGAAACGAGAGCTGCGTAAGCAGTGATGACCGCCGTAGAGTAACGCATGTTGAATGTGGAAAGTGGATTGTGTAGAGGTTAAGAGGCTAGATGCAATTTCTTCGGACCTGAGTGAATGAGACAAGCCTCGAAAACGGTTAAGAGTGAACGAAAATAGAGTAGTGCGAACCTGCGCCAAGTGCAAAGAATGGAAGGTTCAGATTGCGCAAAGGACAGAAAGGCTATGAGATGCTCGAAATCTTGGAGAACAAAATTGAGTCGCTTGGCTAAGGGGGGATGCCAGGTTCTTAAATCCTCGCTGTGCGAGAGAATATGCTTTTGAAATCAGGACCTCGGCATCGATAGATTTTGTCATTGTAAACCACGAGTATCTGTGTATGTCCGTTTGAAGAAACAAACTCGTTCTCTCAAACAGCAGGTTACCGATACACGCTGGCAAGTCGCCGAGCGTCAGAGAAGTGAAATTCACGCAGCCTGAGACTTTGCGCCGGCTGGGACTGACCTGCCGTACAGGGAACAAGCCTTTGGCGTACCATCACAATGTGTCATAGTGTAAGGTCTAGATGTTGGGTTCGATCAGATACAAGTGGTTAGCTGTCGTGAAGTAGTGCTCAATACTTTTCCTAAACAGGCTCCTCGCAAAGGGAAAACTCGAGAATTGGTTTCTAGTGTGGATGGTAACCCACACCATTTGTCCGGGCTCGGCGTTTAAGGTCAACTTCAAACAATACTTTTTTTCAACCTGCGTTTCGGAGTGGTGATGTTGTACGATAGCATGCCGAGGCAGCTTAATATCAGACACTAGTTTTCATCAGCTGGGTCCGGGCGTTGATGTTGCCGAGGAACAGAACACAGCGAAAGGCTGTCATTGGTCGATTGCGACGGTTTCAAGTTTGGTTTTGAAGTCCACATTTGAAATCGATCGCCTTGGTGAAACTAGATCGGGAAGCTCAAAGCCCGAATCCCGTGGACTAGTTAGAAAAGACTATACTGATCTTTCACCGCTTTCGGACCTAGAGATCCTAAAGTGTGGCTCTTTTTCCTGGTTAGTATTGCAACCTGAGGAAGTCGAAGCGCCGCAGCCTTGGCACTCGGCTAGGCTCACCAGTCTCAACCTCACGTCCCACGATCAAAGCCTTTCAACCCTAAATGATCTTCATAATTTGCTACCAAATCTCAAATACTTAAGTTTATTAGTCTTATGGTTAGGAAACTGCTCTTAGGTATACTTGATCTCTCAAACAAGTACGAAGCAAAAGAAAGCTAAGTCGCAAGACAACTTCCGTACTTGTTTCGGTGCATGAAAGCAAAGGAGGAAAGTTTCTAACGTTATGTGCACGTCTAGAAGCAGTCACAGGTATTCTAGATTTAAGTCACTATCTACTAAAATGTTAGGCCAATTTGAATTTCAGTTAATAGATATTGTGTGATGTAATTGAAAATACGCATGGTCCGCTGTATTTTTTATCTAGTTATTTTATTTCTTACTACAAACGCACGGGGAATCAGTAAATTGTCCACAATCTTAAATTTTTAATCATGGATTTGGAATAGCAAATAGAGCATATAAAATGATTCTAGCTCAGGAAAACCTAATGTTTGGTAGCGTTATTAGGATGTTGCAAATTGGTTGAAGTAGGAACATCACACCTAGACGTGTAAGCTCTCATAGCATGTGTGCTACCTACGTAAGTAAAGCCTTGATAGACAAGCGAGGTCGCGCATAAATAAATCGACCAGTTTGTTCCGCCCCCTTCTTCTTATATAATATGGTTCCTAGCCTGTTGTAAGAATCGAGCGCGATTGGAGTATACAAAAATGCAAGAACTCGAATAAAGGAGTTTCACGTCTTTGCTATTAAACTGAGTGGCAGTTATATGGTGAAGCTGGTTAAACAGCCAAATTTGTGCTACATGCGGCAAATGGCACAATGTTTGATTTTAGTTCCTGGTCATCTGAAAAGCGGAAACGACACCAAATGCTGATATTTGCGCAATTGGTTTGGTTCTAAAATAGGCTGCCGAGCGTGTCAAGGATGTTTTTCTTTTTTAAAAGGGAAAGAAAGCAAAAGGCGACATCTACCCGTATTCATGTAGGCGGTCCGCCGGATCCAAATAGAACGTCCACCATGAATATCGGTCGATACAAGCTAGAACCAGACCACAGCATTATAACATCATTTTGGACTAATGCGACGTAGTAGCGTTGTGCCGAGACGTCTTTATGATCTCAAGAGATCAGTGCAGGCTTGAACAGTATCCCGCAACACCAAGCGCATTCTCGTCTCCCCAAACCAATACTTTCTAACCAACCGTCTCTGCAGTATGGAATGACCTAAGAGCCGGCCGTCTGTGCAGGCCAATAACACAATAGCGATTCCCAAAATAGAATCTCTTTCCTTCGTAAACAAAAACTCAAACCCGCAGCAGCCAGTTTCCCTTCGACCTCGTCCCATTATGTCCTGCCTACCATACTATTCCAAAGCACACCATAACCACACCTACAATTTCACATCACCACCACAAATAGCAACAATGCAGTCGTTCTACTGCCGCACGAACGATTACCTCCACAACACCACCGTCCTCGGGCCCTTGGCCCTAGGCCCCTTCTTGCACCATGACGCGAGGGCGATTGGCTTCGTGAGTCACCTTCCGGCCTAACGTCACTCCAATCCTCATCTTCCTACCTACGGCCCACTAACCCTTATTCCCAGTACGAAGCCTACGCCTACGCCCAGGCAGCCGCACCACCCCCCGCCCCCTCCCCCTCCAACCCAAAGCCGCTGCAGAACCTAGCTCGCGAGGCCCTCGCCCTCCTTCTGTCCACCCCCACCATGCCGACCACGCCCAAGCACGGCGCCCGCCTCCCCGGCCCCCCGGCCAACGACGCCGGAAACCAGCCCGGCCGCGGACGCAGACCGGGCTCCGCGATCGACCGCGAGCCGGCTTCCTCGCCGAGCCCGGCGCCGCGCCGCAGCCGCGCGCTCGCGACAGCGGCGAACTGCCGCGTCGAGGTCGTCGTCGCGGCGTCTCCTGGTCCTGCGCTTCCTCGCCGGCGGCGGCCGCTGATGACGGCGGGCAATTCGCGCGTCGAGGTCGTGGTCGATGCGGCTCGGCGGCCGCCGCCGCCGCTCGTGATGGCGGTGGATGGCCGGGTCCGGGCCGTGGTTGCGAGGCGTGGGGGTGAGAGAAAGGATGGTCTTGGAGGAGTGAAAAGAGGTGGGCGCACCGACGGGGGAAGGAGGGTTCAGAAGGGCAGTGAGAGTGCGAAGGGGCAGAGAAGGAGGAGTGAGGTTGATGAGGGGGAGGTTAGAACGAGGGTATGAAGGCGGGGAGAAGAGGTCGAGATGATTATCGGGTGAGGGTGGGTTTTCATGGGCCTAGTGAAGGGAAGAAAATAGGAGAAAATGATGACGAGATCGAAGGAACAAGACGAAGTGATATGATAAACCCCTCACAAGATAGTCTAGAGACTCAATTACTAATTAAGGATCGGGCATACCTACTAAATGCTCTACTAACGTCTATACACTTGCGCCATTCTACGGCGCATACCGACACTATGCCTTTCTATCACTCCTTTCAAGGCCAGTACCTTCAGGGCCGATACCTTCAGGGCCGGTACCTTCAGCCCCAGCAGCATCATCCCCAACACCATTCCCACCACTCTCAGCCGATCGTTCCGCGATCAACACACCTTCCTTCTCCTCCAACTTCCGCGTCCGTTTGCGTCGCCAGCGGTGCCCGTACACGTACTCGGCGAGCATAAGCGGACAGGACAGCATGCAGATGAATGATAGCGTTGTGAACGTCCAGCCGACGTCCATGGCGTCGATCATGGGCTGCACGACGGCGGTGCCGACGGCGGCGAAGCAGCAACGGACGAGGTTGATGCTGGCCGTGACAGAGGAGGCGCGCGTGATGAAGAGGTCGACCATGAGAGTTGCTTGGCGGGCGGGGGAATTAGTAAGGCCGCCGATATAAAAGGGTCGACTAGATCAAAAAAAAAAAGAGGGAAATGACAGGGGTGCGCATTCAAAGCGCTCGTGCGAATAAACGGAAAGTGAGTCCCTACATGTAGTGGATAGGAGAGCCATGTTCAGGCCTCCGATGAAGAAGTGAAAGATGATTGGCGCCGCCAAATGGACTCTATACTGCAGCGTCCAGCCGAATGCGATCACGCTAGCATTCAATCCCGCCGTAGGTGCGATCAATGACCTGATCCGTGCCCTCTCAATCATTTCCACCTCTTGCGGCGCTTCTTCGCCCCTCTCCGCCTTAGCCGCGGCCTCCTTGCACAGCTGGACTTTGTAGTCCCGATTCATAACCTTCCCCATGACAAGGCTAGCCACGAAGGACCCGGCGCCATTCGAGATAAACGCCAGCCCGATGTCCAGCTCGCTCAGGCCGTACCTATCCGCCAGTATCGTCGCGATGGCGACCATGCTGACCTGCCACGTGACGAAATGCAGCCCCGCGAACAACAGACAGCAGACGACGTCGACTTCCTTGAGCATCTTGACCGGGCCGAGCAAGTCGACCTTCTTCTTAGGCGGCAGCGCGGCCCTGAGCTCTTCGGCATTGGGGGCCGCCGGCGGCGTCAGCAGCTTGACCGGAGGCCGCCCGTACCAGGGCGGCGGCACGCGGCCGTCGCCGACGATGCCGCGCAGCGTCTCGGGCACCAGGAGCGCGTAGCCGATCCAGCAAAGCGCGAAGAAGGCGGTCAGGAAGACGAAGATGCCGTGCCAGCCGGTGTACTCGGCGAAGAGGCCGCCGAGGATGGGTCCGAAGGCGGTGCCCATGCCGCCGAGCCCCATGTAGAAGCCCATGAAGCCGCCGCGGCGGCTCACGTGCACGACGTCGCCGATGACGCCCGAGCCGAGCGCCACGTTGGGCGCCGAGCCCGCCGCCTGCATCGCGCGCAGCACCATGAGCGCCGCGTACGAGTCCGTCACGCTCATGCCGACGCAGCTGCCGATGAAGACGGCCAGCGTCGCGATGTACAGCGGGCGTCGCCCGTGGATGTCCCCGATCGAGGCCCAGATCGTCGGCGCGATCGCTTGCGCCACCAGGTACGTGGTCACCGTCAGGTTGATCTGCGAGACGGTCACGCCGACGTCGCGCGCGATGGTGGGGATGGCCGGCGTGTAGGTTACGGAGGCGAAGGGGGAGGCCAGGCCGATGAGGCAGACGATGATGATGATGCCGAGGCGTTGGGCCTTGCTGAAGGCGCTGTAGGTTGCCTCAGGCGAGTTCTGCTGAGCCGCATTCTGGGTCGTCTTCCCGTCATCATCGCCGTCATGATGGTCCTCGGCGGCGCCATTGCTCTGGTCGTTGTCGTTGCTGTCGGCTTTCTCGATGTCGTCGTTTGGGAGCGGGGCCTTGTGGCTGTGCTCGTCCTTGACTGAGGCTGGAGAAACCTTTGCCCCTTCCGGTCTAGGGGCTTCTTGACTCATGGCTTAGCCTGCATCCATGAACGTGTTCCGGTGAGAAAAGTCTTGGGGCCAAGAGAATCTGGTCTTTACGGCAATGTTGCTTTAAAGCGCGCACGCAGGGAAGCTTTCAACGGCTGCCTTGTCGACGCGTTCTTGAAGAGACGTGCCATTGCGTTGACTCATTCCCCTTTGCCCCTAACATTCAAAACGAGCTCTTCAAGCCATCCGAGTTTGCCGATATCGGACTTAGACCTTGTTATTTCCGGCAGCGGACGAATTGCACGCCCACGAGGTGCGTTCTAGTACTAGGAACCGAGTGTTGAGCAGCCAGGCACAATGACCACGGCTCCAAAATCCCCAAGTTGGAGCGTGCCGCACCCGCGCGTGGGCGTCGGCGTCTTCATTCTGAACGACGCCGGCCAATTCGTCATGGGAGAGCGGAAAGGCAGCCACGGCGCAGGTCAGTCCCATCACCATCCACTTTCAATATCATCACCAATTGCAGATAGTTGCAGTTAGTGAAGGCCTACTACGACTGAAATAAGTGTAGCGCTTATGGGCTGAAACATGCTCAAAAAAATCCGGCTAACGGAGGAGACATGAGACGAGCGATGCAGGTACGTGGGCCCTCCCGGGAGGCCATCTAGAACTCGGCGAATCCTTCGAGGCGTGCGCAGCGCGGGAGGTGCACGAGGAGACGGGCCTGCGCGTCGCCGACTGCGTCTTCCTGACGGCCACCAACGATGTGATGGAGGACGCCTGCAAGCACTACGTGACCATCTTCGTCGGCTGCAGGATCACGGGCGGGAACGAGACTCCGCAGGTGGGTTGGCGCAACTCGAACCATTTGTGAATTTTTGTGTTCAGTTTTGCTGCCTATTTCATCTTCTTTTCGAAGGAACCGAAATATTTATAGGCACACGGGCTGGTTATATTTATACTGACGTTTTGACTTTTTTGTTTCGCTTGGCAAAGCTGCTGGAGCCGGATAAATGCGCGGGCTGGGAGTGGGTCGATTGGCCGAGCATGCGCGCCTGGGCACGCCTTCAACAGCAGTACCACGACAGCAGCAACAACGCGATCGAGATGCGCAAGTTTGAGAGCCGGCCGCTGTTCTCGCCCATGCTGTCCCTCATCGACACGCGGCCGGGATTCGCTCCTGCGGAGGCATTTCGGAGGAATCGTGCTTAAGCTTTGGTGGGGTGAGGGAGACGGCACTTGTAGTCGTTGGGGGAGGCCCGCGATGGCGATCGCCCGGTTTTCTATGTCGTTTTATGCATGCCGAGGCTTATATACGCCCAGGACATGTTGGGGCACAAGAGAACCAGAGGCGTAGGACGCGATCCAACATTGACCACGATACGAATACGCCGAGAGACAAAATGCCGCGTAGACTCGGACGGGTATTGGATTGAAAGCCGTCCAGCTGATGAACGGATGGGATGTTTGAGCGAATAACTGAAATCGGTGATGATCCTGCAATGCATTTGACTTCGCTATGCTATATCAAAACAAGGTGAGACATCTGACAGGAGCCGCGATTGGAAACATCAGCACTAGATCGACCAGGCTAGAAGAGGAAAACGCAAAACCTAGTTTATACGTCTTAGCCGTCGCAATGGCAACCAATGTGGCGTCAACAAGTGGAATACGAACGGGAAAAGGAAATTCTAAGACACCATTCTAGAGAGGCAGGGCTCCAATGCAGCAAACTAAGATGACAAATGTAAATGCTTCTACGGGAACGACAACTCACTTACCTCCTTCCAACCTAATCAAACGTATGCATCCCTCCCTCCTCCACCAACCTGTCCATAACCTTCTCCTCCAAGCTAACCATAACATCTACCCCACTATCATACCACTTCCGCTGGCCCGCGTCCACCCCTCCAGCCTCGAACAAACAAATCAAACCATCCATAGCCGGCATCACTGGCAGCGCCATCCTGGGCCTCAGCTTCACCCCAGCGCCCGCATCCCCCTCCGCCTCCGTACCACCGCTCTCCTCCCTCCTGCCGGCCACCAGCGTCGGCGCCCGCTCCCCTCCTCTTCCCTCCTCCTCCGCGCCCCTGCTCCGAAAATCCACCTGCTGCAGCCCCATCCCGGTCCACGTCGTCACCATCGTGTGCCGCTGCCCCAGAAACGCGTCCCAATAGCGCTGTGGACTCGCCGCGTGCACGGCGCGGTGCAGCGCCGCCGTCACGTTGGGGGGCTCGCGGAAGGCCGTCAGCGCGCGCGCCAGCGCGTCTGACAGGTTGCTGGCCGTTGGCGCGAGCTCGGGGCCAATTGGCGGCGCGGTCGAGGCCGCTGGCGGCGGCCAGGTGGCGGCTGCGTTAGCGATGGGGGAGCCGACGAAGGTTGGGGGAAGAGGCGGGGAGAGGCGGGGGCGGAGGTCCATGGCGAGGGTTAGGTGCGCCGGGAGGTCGAAGGTGAAGGTTAGAGAGGGCGTGGTTGAGCAGCGGGCACGTAAGATGAGGCGCCAGATGTGGCCAAGAAGGGTGGTCATACGGGAAGGGCTAGCGGGAAGACCTGCCACGATGAAGGCGGGGGGTGGTTCGGCGTTGATGAGGCATTGGAGCTACGACCCCGATGTTAGCAGGTCCACGTCCGCTGTTTAGGCTAGGGATGATTGATGCTCGGGGCGAATGTGCATGGGAGCCGGATATGAATGCGGGAGGCAGAGCCCAACTCACTTCTTCGCCGGAAAAGTGAAACACCACAGTCTTCACTGACTTGCTCGTGTCAAGCTCACACCATGGAATTGGTTGTCCGAACGGCTCGACTAGTTCCTGGGGGATTTCCAGTGGAATCTCCGTCGACTTCTGCGCCCACGCGGGACAGTTCTTGCCAGAAGCCCAGTAGTCGTACCGCAGCATCGGGAGCGCGTCGGCAGTCTCGATCAGACCAGGGTCCCGGCTGTCTGAGTTCCCGGCAAATCCATCCAGGAGGGGCGGGTTGAACAGCGGCGGATAAGTAGGGAGACTACTCGGGGATGGAACTCGTTTTAGTCACCGCGATTTCCAAGTTGCACGTTTGAAAAATCTGTGTGGAAGGGTAGGGAGCATGGGCACGGTGCTTTTGGCTGACCCTTGATTCAACGCAGTCCAATTTCCCATGAACTGCATGACTGACTGCGCATCGCCTAGCGGGTGTGCGAGCTTGACTGCCACAACCAGCCCGCCACACGCAAATGTCGTGCACTGAACCGCCATAGCGGGCACGCCCTCGGCGGGTCCGTGGTTATTGAGTGCGAGCGTGACCGCGGGCGTCAAGTCTCGGACGGTATTGGGGTAGAACTGCCAGTGTGGCCGTGCATTCCGACTTGTGGGCTCCTCGAATGCCGACGCGACCGTCATCGGGGAGTGCGCGACTGCGAACTCGGCGCCGGGGTCATTCAACGTGTTCCAGGCGACCATGAGGCGGCCATGCCGCTCGTGGTGCGCGCTGCTTCCGGGCTTGCTTGGTGCCCATTGCAGCTGCCCGGCCCAGTGGGGGAACTCGTCTAGCGCCTTGCGGAAGGAGTCGAGGAGCTGGGAGGTCGAGAAAGGCGGGATGCCGGGGACGCTGAGGGGCGAGTCGAAGACCCAGAGGGCGGCCGTGGGCGCGAAGTTGATGACGGTAGCGTCAATGATGGAGAGGCGTGAGCTCTGCGGCCGGCTTCCGGGAGTCTTGGGCAGGACCCGATCTCGAGAGAGGACTTGGACGCCCAGGGAGCTTTCAATTGACATGGTCTTTTATCTTTCTCTCCCGCTCGTTCATGCAAAAGGACCCAGGACCGGAACCACCGAAGGGAGTCTTGACCGCGGGATATGCGATCCGCACGCGAGAGAAATATACATGCAAGCCGCAACCGTTTGAGGTAAAAGAGAAATAGTACTAAAGGGGAATAGGGTCCGTGATGATACTTCAAAGTTCCTGGCTTCGGCAATGCATATCCTGCAAGGAAGGTCAGCCTGCAACCAGTCAGCGGCCGGGGACATTTACACTAAAGTGACGATTTCTCTCTTTGTTACCTCGAAGTGAAATCGATTGGGCCTACCGCGAACGTCCACCCGGCGTAAGCTCCAACCGAATGACGAAATGCGTGACTCAGACCTGGCCACTGTGCGAGCAATACGTGCTTTGTGTCGAACGGCTAGGCGCCCGGTAGCGGCTAATGAAAATAAGGAACGAAAAAGTGGCGAGGAAGCTATACGAGACGTCGTGTGGCGGCGGGGGCCTCCGGCCGTTATCTGGCGGCGCGGCGTAGGATTCGGAGCGATCATCGCATCTCCGCGCATTCGGCTTGAAGAGTCTTGTCGGCCACAAAATCGTGGACGTAGGGGCCCGATCAGAGCGAAAGGCGCCGCCAAACCCTGAAGGCCATTTGAGAGCTGGATACTGCTCAACAGGAGGCGCGTAATTGGCTGTCAGACGTCATTTTCGAGAGCCTATGTCTATAGGCATGGACGCAGAAGTCAGCCCTAAGCAGGACTTTGAGCACAGATGCATCATCATCATCCGTGGCGTAAAACAGCGAGACAAGGTGGCTGAGAGGCACCGCTGCACGGCGCTATGTGTACAAAAGCCGTTTAGCTCCATAGCGACGGGCCTCCAAATGGATAAACACAATGGGAAAACTGTCATCTAAGACGTTTCGTATGAAAGCTGATATGTACTCCGAATCGTACGGAGATGCCCGGCTGTATCTCCATGATTGCCTTGAGGCTGAAATCAGACGGCCAAGACAAGAGGAGAGTGGAGCAAGGCAACCTTTCCGTGGCGACTCCGAAGCGCCCGATTTGCTAGTTAAATCCAGGCTAGCTGCCCCGTCCGTTCGGAACATAAATGCTGGAGGCATCCTTAGCTCCCACGCCCCACAAGGCACCCTGCGGTAATCACAGGCAAAGACTCATGTAATCCAAAACGTACCGATGTTGATATGTAGAATATTCCTATTCGAGGTCCGAGTCAGTCTTCTCAGCTCTCAGCTCTCGCCAAGACCACACTTAGGCCTTACTTTCACCACCGATTGCACTCACGCGTCTTATTTTACGGACGCTCGGCTGCGCGATACGTATGTGTGTGATGTATCGAGGAGTGGAGAAAGTCTCCGAGGGCACAGAGCTTGTTAGTTGCCGAAGTAGCCCAATGAACCAGGTATCCCTTTCTTCGTAGCGGTTCGCAGATGCAACTCAACTGCGGTTTTCAGCTCGATCGGCGCGAGACGATTCGGCAAAGTTGCCAACCAGCTGCCGTAGCGCCCGGACCCCCGTCGACGATCAGAGACGTACTTTCCCAAATTATCATACCCGGTCGAGCGCCCTGGTCAAGGTCGGAGTTGGTGATAGCCGTTCGCGAGTTAGCTGCGCCATCGTGGTTTTTCATCTACGACATAGCCTAGTGGTCCGGACGCAGAAACTCGGGCCTCCGGCGCGCTAACAGCAACGCGGAATGCATAGGTGACCGCGCGCAACGCATATGTAGCTACGCGCAAATAGGAATGTGGCTGAGCTACCGTGATGAATCCTAGTGGCGCACCACTCGCAAAATTATTGGCTGGGAAGCATAGCCAGTTTGTCGGGCAAAAAGGTCGGAAAGAAGGAATTCGAAGGCAAAGGTATCCTGGAAGACCGACTCGACTTGGAATCTCAGCTATCAGCACAGCTAATAGGTTCTCGCTGAGACTTCGAGCAGACTCGGTGGTGTTGAGGTCACCTAACCTTCTCTCAGTTATTGTCGGGTTGTGGATGTTGTGTTGCGGGCTTGCAACGATTTTGCTCTACCACTCTGCTGCTGAAAACCAGCCATGCTAGCACGCACAATGTCCACATGACGAGTGGCTTTGAATTGTTCTGGCATTGTTGCTGAGTAGAAGTCGCGGAACTCGGCGTTCAAAAAGTCACTTCATCTCTCCGGCGTACGACCGGAATCGTGTCTTTGCAGTTTGGATTCCACTGACCGATAGTTGTGAAGGCTAGATGTGCGGCAGGCCAAGCTCTGATCAGTCCAGGCAACACGTGCAACAAGCCACAAGCCTGTCACAGAAGGAGCAGAGGAAACTGGTGGCGGCGGCTAAGGCTGTGTTCACATGCACGGCGGCGTCCGTCGACGAGGCTGCACCTCCTGCACGAAGCATCAGGCAGGTACCCAGGCTCGGCCGATCAGAAAGCCCGTGGCTGTCCCATCCGACGGGCAGGCAGGCGCGACGCCGCCGCCAAGACGCCGGATGCTCACACGGACAAAGGCCCGATCGGGAAGGCGGCCACAAAGTCCGGGGCGCAAAGGCGGGATGACGTCGCGGGGCGTCGCGTAGTCAGGAACTGCCCAGGGACTCGGCGGCTGACAGCCCACGCGGGCGGGCGAGGAACGCGGCGAACGGCGTCCATCAGCAGCAGCAGCGTCCGCTATTTCTAGAAGTCTCCGGCCTGGACGCGGCCAGTAGTACCTGTTTTGCCTCCTACCTACGTACTACCTAGGTGGCCGTCTGGCCCGGGCGCCACAGAACGACTTGTAGGGGGAGACGGGACGGCAAGACGAGCGAGCATTGACAAAGCGGACTAGGTAGATAGGCGAAGCATCAAAGCAGACGACCGTCTTACGTATTGTCGCGGTTTCGAGTTCGAAAAGGGCGTCGAGGCCCGAGTTGCGCGCACGACCGTCCTATAAGCGGACAAACAAACGCCTCGCTAGTCTGCCCTACATACGTAGTATGTACATACATAGGCATCTGGTTGGGGAGTACGAAATACGAGCGCGTAAGGCGTAACTCGCTATAACGGCCGGCGTACGCGACCGACTCCAAACAGCCAGATTGGACGGCTGGCGAAAAGGTCCCCCGCCGGCGGAGACAAACGCGCGGACAAGTACGTATACCTAGTACGGCGCAGAAAGCGGCGACAGGAGCGAGATTCCGCAACGGCATTCGTCACAGGGCGTTGAGCTGCGCCTAGTGCCAACGGGCATGCAACCCAGCGCTGCAGCACGGCGGACTGGCACCGACGATCGCAGGGGCCACCAACCAACCCGCCGACGGGAACCATGACCAGCTCCCGTCGGCGCCCGACCCGGCCGCCATCGTGTACTGCTACGTACGTGCTCCGCATGTGCGTAGGACATACGGCAGCTCGGTAGGAAGGCCGACGAGGAGCCAGGAGTTCGTCGCATTTCGCGACGCGAGGGCCTCGCCGGAGACCATCTGAAGAAAAAGGAAGAGAAACAAGATAAACAGATTCGTGCCGGACGGACCGGTGTGATTGCGGCTGTGGAGCCACAGCAGTCAGCAACCTGAAGCCGCCCCAGATTGGGAGCGGGCTGCGAGCAAAAAGTTCTTACCAGGGGCTTGGCAGGGGCACTAAGATTGCGGCGGGCGCAGAAGCGGCGGGAGCGAGCGAGCCAGGCCCTTCCTTCATCCTTCAGCCCCGTTTGACGAGACTGTGCGCGAGAGCGAGAGGGCCATCTGCTGCTCCCCGGCGCGCCCCCTCTCACTCCCCTCCTCAGCCGCGCCTCTATTTTGCCCTTCTCCACGCTCCTTGACCCTATTCAGTTTCTTCTTCTTTCCTTATCCTCTTTCCCTATTTTCTGCCGCCGCCCGCTTTTCGGTCGCGGGTCCCCTGTGGCCGTGGTCCCCAAAGCTCCTCCAGGATTAGCTGTAGCACGCTGCTCGAACGAGGGCGGACCAAGGCGGGACGACCACAGTCTGATTCCCCCCAACTACCCAATTGCGCCCGCGACCGCCGTCTCCGAAGTCGGCTCGCACTGTAGCACGCGGATTTCCACGGCCTCTTGCCCTGCCGTGCACGCTCATTGTGCTTTTCCTCGAGGGCGTGCTGCTTGATTGGCTCGCGCCGATCAACACGAGCACAGCCTCATCCTCCCTAAGCGGAGCAACCATCCTGAGGGCTCAGTGTCTGGACGAGCGGCGGAGAGAAAACCCACGGTTACCCCACGCCGGAAGCCCGCGCTCCTGGCTTTTGCACCCTTCCGGCTCTCTCGCTCGCCGCTGTCGACCGCACACCTCCAGAGCATCCTTTCTTACGCTCTTGCGGCCGACGAGAACACCATTTTGCCCTTCGATTCGCGCAGGATCCTAATCGCCGAACCGGCACGTCGCCCCCAGTCGTGCAACGCCCGCGCGCCACGGCGGTGAGACGGCAGGCGCCTCGAGCGCGCTCGGACAATGGCGGAAGGAGGTCGCGTGCGATCTCTTTTCACGCTCTTCCGCAACCTCCTCCTAGCCGCCGTCGTATACACGACCGTCTTCGGCGTCGTCGAGCTCTTCCGCAACCCGTCGATAACCCACAGGGGCCGCCTCGGCATCCCGGACAAATCCGGTCCCGCCGACATCATCAAGACGACCAAGACGGGCGTCAAGGTCCAGTTTGCCGGCGCGTCCAAGGCCGTCACCATTAATCCGCATGCCAACGTCTTCAACCGGCCGGTGAGCGCGGTCCGCCCCAAGGATGACTTTCTCGGGCAGCGGCCCCACGTGGATACAGAGGCGGACCTGCATATGCTGGTGGAGGAGTGTAGGGGCACGTACAATGGACTGGAGAAGATGCGGAACGTGTTTGAATGTCTGAAGTTCTTGGCTGAAGGAGAGGAGCGGTATTATTATCTGCCACCAACCGAGGAGCGCGCGAGCAATCAGGACCCCAGGGAAGCCGAATACAATGATGCCGACGGGCACGACAACACGCTGTCGTCGTACGTCGACCTCTCGCAAGCGCTCGCACCTAACAAGACCTCGCCTGGCACTTGCCCTGGACCCATCATCCCCTACCACACCTACTGGACCGGCCCGGCAACCTGGAGGGTCGAGGTTTTCATCAAGAGCTACTTATACACGCAGAACCTTGCATGTTCTAGGCTCTACATCTGGCTAGACAGCGACCGGAACCCGAACGCCGTCGACGACATGCTGAACCGCGACGCGCTCTTCGCCCGCTTCTTGCCCCTCGTCGAGCGCGGCGACATCGTTTTGAAGGCGTGGAAGTTCCCGCAGCGGATTCCGCTGCCCAAGGACGAGGACAACACGGACGGTGTCGGCTACTACAAGACGCCGGGCAAGCCGAACGCCAAGGGCGAGGTGGCCATCGCGGACGGCATTGTCGAGGACGCCGCCGGCCAGCAATGGCTCGTGCTGACGCCCAAGCAGATGACGTTCCTACCCGTGGCCATCTCGGACGCGGTCCGCTTCGTGATCCTGCACCTGTACGGCGGCGCCTACTTCGACATGGACGTGCTGATGCTGCGGGACATGCGGCCGCTGCTCCTACCGCAGGAGCACTCATTCGCCGAGCGCTGGGCGGCGCACTCCCACCCCGGTGATTACAACACGGCCATCATGTCGCTGACGGCCAACTCGTCGTTGTCGTCGTACCTGCTGCGCGGCGGCGTGCGCATGGGGCTTAACTTCCACCCGCGCGTCGTCGGCCGCATGGCCTGGAAGGACGGCCGCGACACCGAGTTCCTCATGCTCGAGACGGCCGCCTTCGACCCGATCTGGACCGAGTTCAACTGGGACCGCGAGGGCCGCTGCACCGTGCCCTGCTTGAAGGATTATGGCGCGGCATTTAAGGGGAAGAAGGGCGGTCTGAAGGATGAGTGGCAGAGCTACGATGGCCCGCAGCTGGAGTCGGTTGATCTGGAGGGCCATGATGCACGGACGGACGAGTTGAGGAAGCGTGAGCCGGATGCCGCTGCAGCTGCGGAGCCCGATGCGCCGAAGCCGGATAGAGCCGAGCGGCGCCGCTGCCGCCGCCGCGGCGTAATCAAACAAGAAACGACGACGGCGAAGAACGCGAGCACGACGACCGCAACAACGACAGCGACAGACGGCGGCGACGACGTCGGACAAGACCCGGAGGCCGACTCGCCAGCCACGGACTCCTTCTCCGCGACGAGCGACGAGGAAGCTGCGCTGCGCCGCGCCGGTATCGTGGCCGACTACCAGCTGGCCGAGGACAAGTACCCGCCCAACAACCGGACGCTGGCGCACTTCTTCCGCGGCGCCTGGACCTACCATGTGCACAACCAGTGGCTCAAGCACCCGGAGCCCAACAGCTGGATCCACGTGCTGCAGCAGGCGCACTCGGGCTTCTTCGCGGGCGAGCGGACGAATCCGTACGGGGAGCGGTGGGAGGGACCGAACGTGCAGGCGTACAATTTTTGGCCGGAGTTCGCTTGAGGCTCTTTTGCGTGCTGCACAGAGACCTCCGGCCGCGTCTCTTATCCCCCTGTCTTGGGTACGCCTCCATATCTCCCTCGTGCGGCAGCCGCCATCACGGCCCGACGACTACGGCCCGGCGACTCTCATCCATGCACTGTCCCGCGTCTTTTGTCGATACTCTGTGTCCACGGCGTTGTCTTCCCGGTTTTTGCGGAGTCTAAGCGCTTGTCCTCCTCGTTCGTGTCTTGCCGTTCCTCCTCCCGTCTCCTGCCCCCCAAACCGGCCTCCGTCTTTGGATAAGACGTTGAGTTGCCCTCTCCTCCGATCCGCTCCTCACATTTCTCTGCTGCTGGCGCTTCTCCGTGTCTGAGAGGCTCGCCTTTTGGTCGCCGCGACTTCAATTCCCTCCTCACCTTCGAGTCTCCGTTGTAAGCTTTGACTTTCTAGGTTGCTTTTCTTTTGCCTTTTTCTTTTTCTTTTCTTGAACTTGCTTTCTTCAAGTCTAGGTGAAAGGACTACTTGTTTAGATCTCTTACTTGCTTTTTGGTCTGTGTGTTGCTAGTAGGCCTCCGCCTGCTCCGTGTCCTGATAGGTATCGGGGTTGGCAACTATTTGTTGCTTCTCGCCATCATGTTTTCCCCAGTAGCAGGCTTCTTTTGCTTCTTCTCGGAATTTTGTGCCCTGTAGCCGTTTATGGCGGCGGCTGGGTTTTCTTGGTGGTTTGAAGAGGTCTACTTCTTTCGCTTGGGGCAATAGCGGAGTCTGCTTCTTTCACTTGCCTTTCTCTTTCTTTTTTTCTCACAGTTGTTTTTCTAAAACCACGTCACGTGGTTGTTGATCTTCATACTTTCTGTGGAGTTGATTGCTATTACTACCAGCCTGCTCATTGCTTGCTGTTGTTCTTTTTCCCAAGCTTCCCAAGCAGGAACGATGGTTGCTTGAAGAGGGAAAGAAGGGAGTCTACTTTCCGGGACGATTTCGGTGTGCTAGTTTGTCTTGTTATGCTACAAAAAAAAGAGATGGGAAAGGTGCAATCAATTATGGACGTTGCGGTTCCAAGCAAGCGACGCGTTGGGGGGGTGAGTACGTAGAAAGGCGTCGTGAGGAGTTGTGTTGTTCATTGTCGATTCTGTGCCGTTCGTTTTGTATATAATGGCCGAGCAAAGCTTTCATCCGCGGCTGGATGGGAGACATGAATTAAAGAAATATTTACATTTACCGGGGAGACGTTTGTGTAATGGATCGGGGTCATTGTTGTGTCTGAGTTGAAAATGAGATTGCACGCATGTACGCGGTCCGTCGGTCAAGGATGCAGAATTGCACATTGCACAACGTGTCTACGAGGTTTGCGTCAGAATTGTGGTTGAAGGTAAGTGGAGCGGTTCGCACAACCGGGCAAGACGGTCGAGGACGCTAATAATGAAAAGTAAAGTCAATCACTGTGTAGGGGTCCTGGCTGGTAAGCTCAGCGGGCCGGTGGAATGCGGAACCTTATCGGAATGAATGAATCGATCTTCGAACAGGCAAGCACGGTACTGCTCACGTAACTGGCCTCCCTTTCCGAAGGCCCTGGGACCCGTATGAGCTCGACGACGGCCCGAACCGCCCAACGACCCCGCCACATCATCTCTTGGTGGCTTGTCACTCCCGCGAGTTTTTCTCCCCGAGTACGTGGCTAGTGCTTGTTGAGAGTCCCGTCAAGTAGTTAATTCCCGTCCTTATCGTCGATTGCCTCCAGGCTTTGTCCGGCTGAACACACTCGCGAGTACCCAACCCAATCACGGCATCCAGAATCACATGTGTACCAAGGTCGCAAATTCCGGCTTGTGACACCGTCTCTGTTCGAGGATCGAGGAAGACTGCACTTTGCACGTACACTTCGCCCGACTCAGATTCCAGTACCAAAGAGCAATATGGACGCGTGTACATGCCCCAGTATACATCATCATTCCGCCTCGCGCGAGGAATACTCCAGTGTATTTATTCTGAAGCCCACCGGCCACTGTCCACCCCAAGCCCACAAAACTATTCTCCCCCCTTCCGAATCCATCACCACCCCGAAAACCCACCCAAAATGCATCCCGCGACCATCATCTCCCTCGCGCTCCTCCTCATCCTCACCCCCTCCTCCGCCCTCGCCTTCCCCTTCCTGCAAAACCCCCGCCTCCCCATCTTCGTCCCCGCCGCCGCACCCCCGACGCCCCTCCTCCCCGGGCCCCAGCACCACCGCCTCTTCGCCCGCGACGACGCCTGCCCCGCCGCCCTGACGCCGTTCCCGCGCGCCCCGGAGCCCTGGGAAGCGATGCGCCACGAAGAGAAGAGGCAGGTCTTGCCCGGCCTGACGAAGCCGCACACGACGCTCGAGTGGGTGGCGGTGAAGGAGACGTCGACGCCGGGGAAGTGGGCCGTTGGGCCGACGAGCGCGGCGAGTGCGGGTGCGAGTGGTGCCGTGGGCAGTAAAGGGGCCTAGGGTGGGTGGCTAGAGATGGGGGAGTGCGGACTGGCAAGGAGGGGAAAGTTAAAGGGGGGCCCCGTACGTGGAGGATGAGTGTGGAGAGGCTCCGAGTGTAGAGTGGCTGGTGAGAATGCGCCGCGATGAGGAGGATTGCGATGTGGACTGCGGACCGAAACTACCAGCAGTTTGCTAGACGGGGACAAAGCAGGGTGGATAGACGGAACGGTTTCTTGATTCAGTTGAATGTTCAGGTCGTTGGTTCAAGTAATGCTTTTCTGGAATGTTCTTATCTGTTTGATGTCATTTTGGAACTGATTTTTCTTCATTTGTAATAAGTTCCTCAGTTCCTACACCTGTTAACCTGAAGCATTTTACTGCATTGCAGCACAGTTGTCAAACAGAAGCCAATGAATAAGTGCATGCAGTACAATAGATGCGCGCGCAAAGTCCTAAAAAGTGCATATTTGTATGGAGTAGTAACGTTAAAGACACAACCTGAACACACGTTCACCATACGAATTAGGGATCAGCGATGTCAAACACCAACAGCGAAGTCAACAAAGTGCTATTGTGAGTGATGGACCTAAGTATAGGCCGTCACATACTCATGTAAAGCCAAGCTACGCCAACTAATGAAGCATTGTCAGAATGCTTGCCTAGTGGTCTTCGATGAACGCGGCAAGGACACAAGGTCATCTGATCTAGCTCTTTTGTCTGATCATTGAGTGACTGAAACGCATTGCTCTCAAAAGTAGCGCCTGCTCCATTCAAACCAGGTTTTCCCGGTAAACCAGCTTTCTAGAGTGGAAGTACATACTGGCACTCCACGCTATCTATTCCACACATCTATAATTTAGCATGAGGATCTTGTGTTTCCAGCTAAATAGTGCTGCTGCACTCAATGAACGAGAAGATTTCTTCCAGATCTCTCCACGCATGCCTCAATCCCACATTTGCCTCACATTCAAATTAACCCTCTTCCCAGCCATCCACCCCCTCCACGCTTCAAACGCTTCATCTTCCCCATCCACCCTTCCGCCCCCGCCCGCCGGCCACTCCCTCAACTTGGCCGGACACGTCCCCGCCAGCACCGCCGGCACCCCATGCCAAGCAAATCTCGCCCGCCCATCCATATACACCACATCTCCGCTCCTCAGCCTCACCACTACCACATCCTCCTTCTCCTCCTCCTTCTCGTTCTCCCGCCTGTCGTCCCCCCCCTCCCCCGCATGCCCAATCACAAACACGCCGTCGCACCCCACGCTCACGCTGACCAAGCCCCGCGCCGACTCCTCGCTGACGTCGCGGTGCGCGCCCAGAACGTCGCCCGGCGCGTACACGTTCACGATGGCGGCCTGGGGTTCCGTTTGCGGGAAGAGGCCGCGGAGCAGTGCGGCGATGTCGGCCGGGAAGGCGGGCGAGGCGTCGAACGCGGCGGTGGAGGGAGACCCGTCACCGCTGTTGTCGGCGTCGCTGGTAGACGCGGTGGGCGCGGGGTACGATTTGGCGGTCCAGTCGTATTGGGCGCCGAGGGTGAGCCAGCGCAGTTTGCGGGAAAGGAAGGAGGAGAGAGGGAGGGGGCGGTGGGTCGATGGGTTGAGGGGTGGGAAAGGGGTTGTGGTGGTGACGGGGAGGGAGAAGAATGAGGGCGAAGGCGGGGTGGGAGTCGCGGAGGGGGAAGGGGAGACTTGTGTAGGAGCAGAACCGTTGGCTGGGTTGGCGGATGGAGGAGTGGATGCGGGAGACTTTCGATGCGAGTGTGAGGTGGACGGCGGATAGACGACGTGGTGGTGTAAGTGCACATTTGTCATGTGCCGCGAATTGGACAGGTCGCGGTGGAAGAGCCGCGATAGGAGTGCGAGCTGCACGTGGGGCGGGAGTAGGGAGGGGATAATGACCAGACCTTGCAAGTTCCGGTGTTCGTAGGCCATTGACGGTGGCTCTTTTGGCATCGCTGAAGGCGACGATGACGATCCAGGAGCCGGATCACGGCCGTCAGCAAACCGGGCGAATATTCGCTCGAGCTCGGCTGGGGCATAGAATGGGAACTCGCGAACTTGACCGCGTTGCCCGGGAGAGAGGCCTCGCGAGAAATCTAGCACGTCCGGGTCGGCGTCGAGCGTCGAGGCCTGCATGTGACGGTAGCGCTTCCATATCGAGCGGATGCGATCCGGCGGAGGCCGGTGGGGGTCAAGACCCGGACCGCCCATGGCCGCTGTCGCAGATGCGAAGCCGAACACGCCGCTAAGTCTTGGGCAATGCCACGTGCGGCCTGGTGTTGAAGATCGCGCAAGAGCCCGCCAGCACGTGATACGCGTCGCGCTTGCGCACGTGAGTGGCCGTGGCGCGTCTCGCCTAACACCGCGCCCTTGTCGGCCCGCCGCCTCCTGTTTACCCCAGCTCAGCCGCAGCCGCCAACACAACAATAATAATCCGAACCGGCCTGCCAACAAACACTTCTGTGCGCCGACACGGTTCACACCGGACCCCAGTCTCTCTTTTACCTCTTCAATCCCAACACCACCAGAAGGTAAAGGCGCAAAAGCGAAAAATTGCATTGCCACACGACGGTGCGGTCCAATTCATCTCCGTTCACGGCCGAATTAGCTCACCGAGTTTGAGACTGCACACACTGTCACGCCCGTCCTTCGTCGGCCGCCGAAACAATGGAGAACTACCAGAAGATGGAGAAGATTGGCGAGGGCACGTATGGTGTGGTATACAAGGCCCGCGACCTCACCACCAAGGACCAGCGCATCGTCGCGCTCAAGAAGATCCGCCTTGAGGCTGAGGATGAGGGTGTGCCGTCGACGGCGATCCGCGAGATCTCGCTCCTCAAGGAGATGAACGACCCCAACATCGTGCGGCTGCTCAACATTGTCCACGCCGACGGCCACAAGCTGTACCTCGTCTTCGAATACCTCGACTTGGACTTGAAGAAGTACATGGAGGCGCTGCCGGTGAGCCAGGGCGGCCGCGGCAAGGCGTTGCCCGACGGCGCTGCGCCTGTCCTGCACAACCTTGGCCTCGGCCCGGACATGGTCAAGAAGTTCATGCGCCAGCTGTGCCAGGGCGTGCGCTACTGCCACGCTCACCGCGTGCTGCACCGCGACCTGAAGCCGCAGAACCTGCTCATCAACCGTGACGGCAACCTCAAGCTAGCCGACTTCGGGCTCGCGCGCGCCTTCGGCGTCCCGCTGCGCACCTACACCCATGAGGTCGTCACCCTCTGGTACCGCTCCCCGGAGATCTTGCTCGGCGGCCGCCAGTACTCGACCGGCGTCGACATGTGGTCCGTCGGCTGCATCTTCGCCGAGATGTGCACCCGCAAACCCCTCTTCCCCGGCGACTCTGAGATAGACGAGATCTTCAAGATCTTCCGCGTCCTGGGCACCCCGTCCGAGCACGACTGGCCCGGCGTTACCTCCTTCCCGGATTTCAAGCCTTCATTTCCCAAGTGGAACCGAAACGATATCCACGTGTTGGTGCCTTCCCTCGACGAGGCCGGCCTCGACCTGCTCGACCTCTTGCTCGTGTACGATCCCGCGGGCCGCATCTCGGCAAAGCAAGCCTGCACGCATCCCTACTTTGCCGACGGCGCGTACCCGTATGGGGCACGCATGGGCAATGGATACCATTGAGTTCGGGGTGTGTGCGTGCCGGCTCTACGACAACCTGACGATGCTGATGATTGAGAACGACGAAGACGGTAGGAGAGTGTTCTATAGGCCGACGTTAGGATCCGCCGTCATGCGACTCGTACAAGGGGTTTATGGTGGGCACGAAAACGAAAGGTCTCCTTTGAACGGCTGCCAGGGCAGGTGTCTCCAAGGTACCATGTCTCATCTCTCGGAGAGACTGTGCCCTAAAACAATTCTGGCTTGCTTACCCTTAGTGCTGTATGTTTCATATGTTATTCTTCCCTTTTATTTCCTTTGTTTTGATCCCCTACTTGGTTCGGCTCCCCAACTTTTTTTCATGCATGCTTGGAACGGTTAATCGGCGTTGGTGCGTGAAGCAACTTTTCTTGGCTGGAGACACAACACTTGACATTAATTGGGTAGAGTGTGGCTGGCCAAAGAATCAGGGAATAGGAACAAAGGCTGGCAAATGGGACACTTTGCTAGTATCTGGGATTTGTGGTGCATGCATGTTGGTTAAGGGAGGGAGAGCCGGAGTCGGGTCCAATTGGGCCATGGGTTCTTCCAGTATTCTTATCATCAGTGGCAGAGGATTAAAGCCTCTTTGCTAGACACATGCTTTTTGGTTCGGTGACCTGGCAATCCAGAACGTCTTCCTTTCTAATCATGCGGGCGGGCAGTTGCACATTGCTCTGGAGGGCTGGTGAAAAATATTAAAGACTAGCCCCTAAAAGTCCATTATAGGTAAACTCAAGCTACAGGCTTTGTGCATTAACTCGTATCTTTTGAGTCTACGTGTCCACCGTCGCTCTTCCAGGGCATAGGAGTTAGAAGAGCCATTCCACAACTACATGGACCATAAGCTGCCCAAGTGGAAATATGTTTAAACCCTCATCTCCACCAATTTAGTCAAATACCACCTTCTTCCCCTTAAACTCCATACTCATCTTCTGCTCCTTCGCCCTCTTCGCCGCCTCCCACGACGGATGCAACTTTCCTTCATCATCCCTCTTCCCTTCTTTTGCCCCCTTCCCCTCTCCTTTCTTCCTCCCCGCACCGCCACCAACCCCTGGCCCGCCAAACCTCCCTGTACTGAAATCCCCACCACATTTCCCCGTGGTCCACCCCTTCTTCCCATCAGTTGGCCTAGCTCCCCTCTTAGCATCCCACCCCTCACTCCGCTTGTCCCGCTTCCCACCGTTCCCATGGCGCGAAGCGGGCCCCGCCGCGCCGCGGACCCGCTGTGCCTGTTGCAGGTGCCGCGCCTCGCGCCCGTACTTTTGCTCCCAGAGCTGGCGGCGCGCGCGCTGGCCCGGGCGGTTGCGCCGCTGAGGCTCGGGCTCGGGAGAGAAGTCGGCGCGGCGGAGGTCGTCTTCGGAGTCGCTTTCAGAGGTGCCGCCGGACCAGTACCCGCCTGTGGTCAGAGAGGGAAGAAAGGCAGACTTGTCGTGGCAGGTGGGGAGGTCATAACCGTCGGCGGCAGGAGCCGGGGAGGCTGAGGGGCCGACGTCGGTGCCTCGGCGAGCGTGAGGCGCGAAGTGATCATGGGTTGAATCGGGAGGTGTGGGCGCAGGCCCATTTGGCTGTGCAGACTCATCGTTCCCCTTTTGAGAGGGACGCTGGATATGCTCTACGTCATATGCTCCATACTCAGGCGACCCTCTCCTTGCGCTCTTATACTCCTTCATATCTGCTTCCTCTTCCTGTTCTTTTCTCGGCCCCTTTCTCTGCCTTTTCTCCCCTTTCCCGTTCCCCGCCATCCCACCTCCCAGCCCCAACACCCTCCTCACCCCCTCTTTCGCCTCCGTAATTGCCTCCACCGTCGCCCTCGCCTTGCACATCCGTCCCAACACATTTGCCGTCGCCTCATCCACCGTCTCCACTCTGTCCCCATCCTGACCATTCGCCCCAACTGGTGGCGGTAGCGCCTCATCTAGCACTCCGCCCCGCGCCCTTAATACCGGCCCCATCCCTTTCTCCTTTAACAGCATCTTGCGTAGATACCGCCTCGCCGTGCTCTGCACATTCATGGCTTTCAATGCCGCCTCTTCGGCATCGAATCTGGCCAGCGTTTCCTCGAGAGATTCTTTGTCCTTGCGCTCTGCGTCTTTGAAGGCATCCCCGGGGAGGGGCCCCTCGGGCCCAGCTACTGGGCCGCTTGCGGCGCTAGTGCGCTTCCGTCGCCGCGTGAGCTTCTGCTTCTCGAAGGCCTTGGCGAGTTTGAGGCCGCGCGCGACGGCCCGCTGGGAGCGCTGCAGATGCCGTAGGAGGGCGGCGTCGCGGCGGGCCTCCACGACGGCGTCCTCATTGGTATCACCAGTATCGATGATGGGCCGTTTACGCTTGCCGGGCATGTTTTCAGTAAGAAATTGAGAGACTGTTTAGACTTTAGTGTGTAATAGAAGGCCCTACGAGATGGGAGGTCGCTGGAGAAAAAATCGGCACTTTGAGCATGCAAAGGCGGTGAGACAGGCGGCATGAAGGCACGAAGGGCTGGCTGAGCGTCACGTGTAGCGCTTCCCCATCAAGTTCCGCTTCGCTGATTCCAACCTTCCTCCAGAAAATATCCATCCCTTCACAAGCCGCACTATTCCCCACACACGACCGTCTACTTGCTAAATTTACATCGCCGAGGCTCAAAAGCAATTCGCAACACCGAGGCGATTTTCAAACCGGCTTAAACGATCAAGTTCTTGCATAAGTTCTGCACCAACCCAGCGCCACAGAAACATCTTTGATCTAGCATCCACTAGGGGTCTAGCTCTCTTCTTAAGAATTCTCAGCATATCTCCTCGAAACAAAATGGCAGAACCTTCGTCACCGCCAAAAGGCGACGAAGCGACTCCGGCGCCCGCCACCGCGGGCGACACGACCACCGCAGCCAACGCCTCTTCCACCGACGCTCCTTCAGCCTCCGCAGCCGCATCCTCACAAAACGAGCGCATGGCCCGTTTCAAAGCCCTCCAAGCACGTCAAGTGGCAGCACGCAAATCCAACCTCAAAGAGTCCACCGCCGAAACCCAACGCGCCTCGGTCGACCAGTCGCAGCTAGTCTCGGTAACGCGCAAGCATGCCAACGCGTCTCAAAAGCTCCTGAAAGCGGACGCGGCGGCTGCGGGCGAGGACTTCGAGCGCAAGCGCGCGTGGGACTGGACGGTCGACGAGGCCGAGGCTTGGGACCGCCGGCAGGCCAAGCGCGCGGCGCACCGGGCCGACGTCGCCTTCCAGGACTACTCGCAGATGGCGCGCAAAGTGTACAAGCGGCAACTCCGGCAGCTGGGCGAGGCGGACCTGGAGGGATACCAGCGACAGAAGGCGGCGGCGTTGGAGCGAGCGGCGAAGAAGGAAGGCTTGCAGATTGTGGAGACGGAGGACGAGCTTGTCGCAGTGGATGATACGTTCAACGGGTTGCCGGAAACTATGGATTTCGCCAAGCATCGGCCGGAGAAAGAGAAGGTGGATCGGTTGATTTCGGAGATGAGGAAGGCGGAGGAGGTCAAGTTGAAGAAGAGGAGAGATAGGGGCAAGGGCGAGGATGATAGCGATGTCACGTACATCAACGAGAAGAACAAGCAGTTCAATGATAAGCTGCGCAGGTTCTATGACAAGTATACGAAGGATATCAGGGATAGCTTCGAGCGGGGAACAGCGCTTTAGGGAGGTGGACGACTGCGGGTTTAGGTCTCCTTTACCTTTGATTTTTGGTTTTCTAAAGGATCGGGCATCTGGCTGGCGTCTATTATTTTGAGAGCTGTACCTGTCTTTTCGGCGCGTCATTAAGAGCATGTTTGCAATCAGCCAATGCTATTGCGGACTGAAGTATCCCTATCACTGCTGATTCTTTCACGATACCAAATATCAAGATCCACGACAGCACAGTCTATTGAAGCTTAGTCGGTACCGTGCAATGCGCGCACTGATTGATTTCGTCGGCTTCATGCCCTGTGTTCCAAGATTGAAACTTGGCTGCAGTGCTGAGTATGCCGTGGTACCATGACACTGTCACTAGGCTCGACACTAGGATTGACTACTACGAAGGTACGTACATTAGCCTCTGGCCCCAGCTTTCAGTGCTCGAGTACGACATCATGTTGGCGCGAGCGCTATCTCTCAATACGCCTGCCAAAACTACGACACTAGTACGTAGTATGCCGCACTCGAGCAAGATCGACGAGATTGGCGACAGTCCAGATCGATCTGGTGTAGGCCTCGACATCTTTTGAGGGTTTGTGGGCCCACGGTGGGAGCCTTCGCGGTGCAAAATGACATCACCCCAGCAAGATCATCGCATGAGACGACGACATGATCCACCGGCTCTGCCGTCCGTATATCTTGCGCCGCCGAGCCCGCATAGCTTCATATTTCCGCCCGAAATTTACAGCAAATTGTCTTCCCTAATATCCTCGCCAAGTGGTATCTAATTTTTTGTTCGGTCGTCTAATTTCACTTCTCCTATGCGTCCTGGGAGCTACAGGCCTCGGTAGCACATCGTTCCACTCTGCCAAGACGCGCGCACGCTCGCACAGGCTATTAGCTCGACTTCTTATTGCGACGCTCGCCGCTTCACCGACGCACCCCGTGTACTCCGTGCACCTCTTCTCTCCATTCTTACCTTCTGCTCCTCCTTCTCTTGTCTAGTAAACTACCGCACCAATGTCTTCTCCAACGGAATCTCTACCCCGCAGAACGACCACCATGGGTACCGACGACGACGCCGTACCTGGCGAGGACACCAGCGAGGTATGTACCGAATGGAGTCTGAACGCTCTGCCGGACGTGCAGCATGGCTCTCATCGCGATTAGCGGAACACAAGGAGGGACCCAAGGCTGATGATAGGGGTCGACAGGTCACCAAGCTCATGCTCGAGCGCCTCCAGGCCTTCAAGCATGCCGTTGGTTACATTGAAGACTATATTACGGCGACGGAGAAGGCGCACAATTCGCACGGCAAAGAGTATGAACGAGTTCTCAAGGTGAGTCTTGTTACCGCCTGCCAAAGGCGACTGTGGTTAGGTCGATTGAATCACATTGCGAGACTAACAATGGAATTCCGAGCACGTAGACTGTGTCGCATCCCCTTAAGGAGGGGCACCACTTCGACCAGCAACTCGGCGGGATCGCGGGCATGTTCGACAACATCCGTTCCAACACGCAAGGCATCGCCAACTCGCACCACGAGACGGCCAAGACGCTCAAGGGCAGCGTGCTTCCGATGTTCGAGCGCCTTCACGCCGAGATCAAGAACAAGAGCAAGGAGCTGAACAAGGGTGCGGGAAAGCAGTCCAAGACGGTGGATAAGGCGCGTAACACGACGCAGAAGCACATCGAGCTACTCGGACAGCACACGGCCACGTTCGACAGCACGGGAGGCAAAATGAGCGCGGCCGACGATCCTTACGTGCTGCAGCGCGGCGTCTACCACCGCCTAAACAAGCAGGTCGTGGAGGAGAACAATAATCGGCAGGATCTATTGTCCGTGCAAGACAGTTTGAAGAAGTTCGAGGCGCACGTCATCGAGGTTATACAACAAGGCTTAGGCTCCTTCAATCAGGTAGTGTCTGGCCAGGCGGAGCAGACACGCGCGATGTACGGAAACATCGTTGCGACGGCGCACGCGATACCACCTGACTTCGAGTGGAAGGGCTTCATCGCACGAAACGAAGGCGTCCTGATCAACCCGGACAACCCGCCGCGAACTGTCTCTTCAATTTCCTTCCCCAACCAGGACCACCGCGCCACGCAACCCGTCATCGCAGGTGCCCTCGAGCGCAAGAGCAAGATGTTGCGCCGCTATGAGACAGCCTATTACGCCCTCACGCCGGCCAAGTACCTACACGAGTTCAAAACCGACGACGACTTCGGCCGTGAACCAACCCCTGAGTTGTCGCTCTACCTCCCGGACTGCGTCGTGGGCGCCATCGACGGCACAAAGTTCCACATCAAGGGCAAGGACGTCTCCAAGGGCAAAGTCGGCAACACCTTCTCCATGAGCCACGAGCTTCAGTTCAAGGCCCACACGCCCTCGGACGCCCAGCAATGGTGGGACGCGATTCGCGCTGCCGCCGGCCAGGTCACGGCTGAGCAGCCACCACCGTCAGAGCCCACGTCGCCCGAGGTCGCCCGCAAGGAGAGCCAGCCCACCAGTACGGACGGGAGCCCGGCACCGGCTGCTGCGGCGGCCGAGACTCCATCGGCAGAGAAGAAAGAGCCGACTGAGCCGGCCGAGCCGGCAAACGCGTCCACGGCGCAGTCGCCGACTAATGGCGAGGCGTCGGGTACTGGTGAGGCGTCGGGAAGTGGCGGGGCGTCGGGACCGCCGCCCAGCTGGTCCGCGCAGGGTGAGGCAAAGAAGGAAGAGGAGAAGAAGACTGAGGCGTAGTTAGCCCGTTCGCATGCCGGCGCGACTGGAATGTCCTCAAGTAGTCGTTTCTTTGAGCGGTTGCGTTCTCGTGCTGCCTTTTGAGCTAGGGATGATGAAAACATATCAATCCATGTGTAGTACTGGACCCTCGCTGCGTTGGGAAGATACCTTTAGTCGTTATTTTCTGTTGTTCCTAGTCTAGTATTATGTTTCATTGACCATTCCGTCGCCGTGATATAATAAGTACAGATTGTAATGTCGTCTATGACTTTCTAGTCCGAATTGTCATCACATTCATACCGAACGTCCCAATTGCTCTGAATTGAATGATTTAAGGATCGCAATATAGATTCGGTCACTCCACTATGATCAATGCGTCCTCGAACCCTTCTCCTCCTCTCACTATCTTCAGTCCCAGGACTCATCACTACAAAGCCCGCGCCAAAAATGCCACTAAAACTCCGACCATCGATAACAACCCTGCGCTAAGGGCAATCCCGTTTTGCCAATCTCTGTTCCCCATCCCAACCAGCGCGCCTATACCCGCACACACCACAATCGGCACCGCGACTTGAATCCCTAGCCGCGATGCGTCTACTCGATAGCTCACTAGATACGCCTGCGACCCGTGCGTCGCATCAAGCGTCCGCGTCAGATCCACTTTGAAGAAACAAACGGTATAGCTGCCGGAAGCTCTTTGGGCGGGCGAGGACGCGTGGACGAGTGAAAGCTTCAGTTGAAGCGCTATCTAGAATGCGGGTGGTAAGGAAGGCTTCGGTAGGAAGACCGAGCAGGGCGCGGGCGTCGCTGCAGATGATCTGAAAGTCGGTGTTATTGTGTTTTCGTTTGATGCTTTGGCGGATTGGTCAGTGAGGGATCTTTACGGAAGATAGAGTTGCGACTTCCAGAGCAAATTTGCGGCAAAGAACGAAGCGGTTGAAAGAGCGGTGGAGTGGGATAATGCGGGTAGTGTATACGGTTCGCATTTTGTTGATGACTGTATCGGGGTTGTCGAATGGCAGGACTTCGATCAGATGGAGGTGGGAGCGCCCAGAGGGCGACTCAATAACGATGCGCCAGTGGGCGACTGGATCACGCTGAGGACTCATGTCTTGTGACGTTTGGACTTGAATAATCTTGAATGGCCTAGATTGGGGTTTCCCATCCTCAATTAATAGTAAAGCTCCTAAGAGGTGTGCAAGTCTAAATAAGGAGCATATTTATGCAGCTATGTAATAGGGGCCGAGTTCGAGGTGTGAGCTGCAAGAGAATATCAATGGAGTCGCATTTCAGGTACTTCGAAGCGTTTGCACGGTTATTCGGACACATAATCGAGCCGAGGAGCAACTAGTCGACCGCATACATGGTTCCTTGGCAATAGAGGGTATGCGAATGGCGGTCTTTCTATCGCAAGTCCTTGTGGAAGCCGTGAGGCCGGGCGCGTCAGTCAGTTTCATTTCTTATGTACAGCGGTCAAAATAGGAGCAACAGCTCCACGGTTTGAGGCACTTCTGCTTTTTTCGGAAGGCAAGAATTAACGATTACATGCAAGTTCAGAAGACGTATTGCTTTCGCTTCGATCTGATCGTTCGGCCCCACAATCATATTGTTGTTGCTGTCTTTGTCTCATGTATTTTGTATTCCTACTTCACTTCTGAGACTGGTCAGTTCACTTTTCCATTCCTGGCACGGCTGACTGATACCTCTGGTTTGCAAAACCTGACAATCAAAAGGTTCACAGCCGCTAAGTTCGATTCCAAATTTCTGGGGGCACGGGACTGTATTACACGCGATCAACAATAATACGTGACAACTTCAAGTAGCTATTTTATCTCAGTGCTCCCATTGTCGACCCCGGTGGAAGACTAAGAGACAATCTCGGCAAAGAAGCCTGAATCCCAGAGCCTTCGTAACCAAGATACGCTCGCGGAATCTTCCCCGCCGGTCAAGCAGTGCTTTCGTCGCTCTGTTTATTGAGAACAAGCACAACTCTTTACTGTCAGAGCCTCGACTATCGTTTCTAGCCAAGTTAGGTACAACCAATGTTGAGATTTCTTGGTTGCCTTTGATGTTTCTCAACTCTGTTGTACGCTTGCTCCATCAAGCATAGTTATTTATTGTATCCTTATGGTTGAAAATGCTTACAATGTTTGGATTTCTCAATCGCTGAGGTGGCCTGGATAACCGCTCACTCATCGTGGGAATGAGTTTTTTCAGGGTATTTCTGCTGTAGTCTCATAGTACCTCTACAATGGGAGTCATTCTAGGCTCGTTGTGGAGAGATGGCCTGGCTGTAGCGGCCAGGGACGCTTCTATTCGCGACAGTGATATCCCGAAGTGCCCAGAGAATATCGCAATGTACTAGAAGTTTCCACAAGCGCCATAGTGGAATCGGATCAGCATCCTCATCGAGTATATCTGGCAATAACCCGAACGACCAGCTCTAGTCCGGAAGGCTTTAACTTTCGGCAGGTCGGCGGGGAAGAATTGAGGAAGATGAGAGCGGACATGGTAGTCGAACTCCGAATTCCAGCCTACGATCTCGTTAGCTGACGAGGGGAACCATCTATCCCTTTTACGGCACGGTCCAAGAAGTTGTAAAAGTCGCTAGAGTTTTCTGTAGATATCCGAATTAACGAACGTGCAGCCTCACAGTCTTTATGGCGTAGCACGACACCCGGTTTAAGTGCTAACAGTCCGCCATAGGCCACATATTCTTCGAATGCACTGCATACAAATAAAACCTTATGAACTATACTAGGAGTACTTCCGCAAGTTGGACCATAGCAGTCACGGATATGGCTGGCCTAGAAGTAATTGACGTCGGTCACAAAGAGAAAGATAAGGGGATTTACGGACTGATATTGTAGCGACGCCATTAGCACTGTCCGCGCCTCTCCCAAATCCAGACCATCCTAAGCAAGTACCGCCACAGGAACGATCACGGTTGGGGACTCTAGGCCATAGAGTTAGGGAGGGAACCCAACGAGGAACAATGGCGGGGATATCTGAGAGTTGAATTTGATCGAAGATTTGATGCGCGGAGTTAACTGTATTATAGAGCTGTCGAGTGGTGAGGTTCTGACGGAGGCTGTGGAGTCTTTGAGGCGCATTTACGTGTCAGAATGGCCAGGCAAAGGCTATGGCCTGAGCATGCTATCTCTCCACTCCGTCACGCTACTTCAAACTATGCGAAAATCACTCCGAGTCCACTTACACCCGCCGCAGTCGAACCTAGGGTACGCAGAACTACGCTCGACCACGGACGCCGAACTAAACCTTAACATGGAGGATGTGCCGAACAAATCACAAGATAACCTTGTAGGTCTAGGAGCGGATTCGCCGTGAGGATCCGGAAGCTCGAACGTGTCGCAGAAGCTGTCGGGTTACTATTCGGAGGCGTCTGACTCTAATGTCGCCGTATGAAAAGCTCCAGTTCAACCAAAGGATGGGCTCAAGTTCAACCAATGGAGTCAGCGATTTTTGACTTGAATCGAGCCGCGAGAGCATGGATGTTTAGAAGCTTTAACATGTTTACGACGAATAGTATGTTGGAGAAGTTGTTTCCGTTGCAAGCGTCACGACACAGTTGGCGTATGCCACCAAGGCGTTGAAAGAGATGATATTATGAATATACCTTCCCTACCACTTCCGCAGTTTACCAGGAGGCCCATCCGAAATCTGATTTTGCCTTCTTCCTTTCCCAAGGTCCAAGCCGGCTAACAATTTTTCACCTCAAGACTTCTCGACTTGCTCCTTCCCTTTCCGCTGCAACTCCTCCATATGCCCTTTGTGGTCCTTGACTTGGTCTCTGTCCGCCTTGACCCCGCTCTCACTCCCGCTAGCTAGCTGCTCGTCCCAATTGCCTTTGCCCTCGGCCTGCTGGCGCAGATGCTCTCGCTTGCGCGCCTCCGCTTCGTCGGGGTTGGGTGCTTTATCTTCCTTTAGCCGATTTGGGGCGGACGATGTGAATGCGCGAGGTATTGTTCTTCTAGTGCTGGTAGCAATATGGGGCGACAATGTTGTCGAAGGTGCGGTTGCCAGGAGGGCGCGTCGCCGAGCGAGGCAAAACATGCTTGTCACTAGCCGCTTTGGAGGTTTAAGTGAAGAGACTGGCGTCTGATTGGTCCTTAGATCTCCAGTTCTGGTTAACTGAAGTGTAGGAATCAAATTGAGTCGAGTGGCCTAATCAAAGTCGTGAGAGAAGTTCAAGATGTAGCTGCTCGGGCGGTTAAATACGTAGAGGTGAAGTAGTTTAGCTTCGCTTGCATGACGTCAAGGCGACGCCGTTGCCTATAGCCTCCGTCCACCCGCCGATTGCCAAAGGGCGATCTCCAATCGCCCAATCATTCTAGGATCGAGCACACCGGCTATAGTACCTTCTCTCTTATACTTGATCCTCGTGATTTAAAATAATTTTGTGGTTCTGGGTTGTGGGCCGTGATGCCTCGTCGCATCCAAATCATGTGCATCTAGGACACCGCAAGGGTCTCCTAGGGGAGCACCCGGCCTAGTGCCGTTTTCTTTCCTACATTAGGAAAATTTCTCCTTTCTCTCTAACACCTCTGTATTTAGACTTTTTGGAATTGTGTACATGTCTACAATAGACCACTAGATCAACCTCCTGTATTGTAACTGGGAGAGGGAGTTCCTCAAATGAAGATCATCGGACAGTAATAGAGGCACATTACGGAATATTGAATGCAAAATACTGGTAGTCCTACCTTTTCGACGATAGCGAGTTCTATAAATACAAGGGTTTTAGGCCCACCTAAAATCTATTATAAAATTCACTATGCATAGGACAAGTAAGGGTCAATTGATACGTCCACCCGCCCTTTGTGCAGCGGAGTGTTTAGGCCGGTTCACAGCAACACAGCCCGAAGCAAACTATTGCAATGGTTCCAACTTTTCCACTCGAGTATAACAGCGCACAAACCCTTCACAGTTCCCTCGCCGCACTATTCCAAACCTTCGACATTGAAGATTTAACGAAACAAGATCACCACACTCCGCATCCTCAAACCAAAGCACCATAATCAATTCCCACAGGCTTGCTTCGCAACCGCCCGCTCAACTCATCCGCCACCCTCCTCGCAATTCGAACCCCCGAGCCTATCACTTAGAACCCGCAACACCAGACCAGACCAGACCAGACCAAACAAAACAAAACAAAACGAAGGCCACCCTCCCTAGCAGAGCAACATGGAAAGCACCAAGCGCCAGAAAACTCCACACTCGTCACACTCAACCGACTCCGCAGACTCCAGGACAAATTCCAAACAAACACACCGACGAAAGCAACAACAAAAAGAGTCATACAAACAAAACGCGTTTGCTGTTGTTGCCCCGACACCCACTTTGGAGACTCCATCGGCCGCCTCCGTTGAACTAGCCAGTTACACGGTCCCTCACCCGCAAATCTCGTCCACACCCACCAACCGAAAGAACAACAGAGAAAACGGGAGTCAGGGGGAGAGCGGGCCAGCCGGAGTATGCACGGATAGATAGACGTTGTCCCAATTACTACTTATGTACTCCCTAGACCGCATCTGTGTCTCCCCGTCTCCCACGACTCCCACGCCTGATCCCGTCAATGCTTGTCCGCGCATGCGTAGTTGCTCGAATTCGGTATTTGCCCCGCCAACATAGATACATACGGCCCCGCTTTGTAAGCGGAGCAGCAGACGCAAGCAACACACAACCAAAAAAGAAAAAAAGGAAAAGAAAGGAAGAAACGGAGAAAAGAAAAGGGAAAGAGAAAATTAAATGGGAAAGCTGACACCCTACAGCCACCGTCACTCAACCATGCCACACCACCATCACCATTTCGATTCGGTCTTGCCTTCCCGCGCACTCGCACATAACCCACACCGATCGCTATGCATCTAAGAACCCTCTAGCCCTCTTATCCACCCGCTCGGCCCTATTACTCCGCAGACAGGTCATGACAGATGACGCACAAGTCGAGAGCAAGAGCGGGAAGGATGGGGAGGAGGTAGGAGGAGCTGCTCAGCCGGCCTTAGCCAGACTGGCCGATTACGATGAAACTAGGAAAATTAGGTACAAGACAGAACAACAATATAAAAAAGTGGGTAGAAGAAAAAAAAGTGCAACGATCGCTTTCCCACACTCGCCGCTCCCACAACTCGCCGTACAAGCAGGAAAAGAAACAGAAAAAAAAAAAGAAACACAAAAAGGAGAAGAGTAGCAAGAGCAGCGCAACCCTGTCTCCACCAACGAAAGTGAAGCCATCCTCGCTCCTCATCTCCCGCCCTAAACGAACGAACCTGCTACTCAGCCACTCTCCGCGACCCTAACCCGCCGTCCGCCGACTCGAGCGAGCCGTGAGTATGCACGCATGCAGCAAGACGAGCAAAGACAGCGCCACCAACACAATATCTTCCATCCCCATCCAAATCAAACCAAAGAATCAACCATCCGCCATCCGCCCAACCCCCCTCACCACATCTCATCCTCATCGTCCCCCTTTCTCTCCTCTTCAAACGAGTCCTGTCTCTGCTGCTGCTGCTGATAATACGCCTTCTTGCCGCCGGCGCCGGTGCCGCCAGCCCCGCCGCCCAAATAACTCTGACCCGACGCAACCGTGTAGCCCCCGCTTCCGCCCACGCCATTCGCCTGCGCGCCTCCCGCCCCAGCCGCCGTCGGCCCCGCGGTAGTCGCACCGCCGCCGCCGCCGCCGCTCCCTCCACCGCGCGCCTCCTGGCCTGGCAGCGCGAGTGACCTGCCTTCGTCGTCCTTGGGCGGCGACGCCGCATCATCCCTCGCCGCGTCCTGCTGAGCCTGTTGCTGCGCGGCGCGAGATCCATGTCAGCCTTCATCCTCACGACGGGGCAGTCTCCCCACTCCTCGGGGGCGATTAAGACGGGCGTACATACCTCCTGATAGCGCTGAAACAAGCTGAGTTCCTCGCTCGCAGGCGCGGTGGCGCTCCCGCCGGCGCCTCCCCCTTCCCTCTGCATCGCCCTCTCCCTGTCGCGCCTGCGGTCCTCCTCCTCCTTGCGCTGCCGCTGCGCCTGCTTCTGCGCCGCGCTCTGCGGAATCTGAATCTGCGGGTGCATCTGCTGCACCTTGGCCAGGTAGCTGTACATGAAGTTGCTCAGCAGCACCTGCGAGTAGAGCTCGCGACGCGGGTTCGCTAGCTTGATGTGCGCCATGCGGTATATCGCCCGTTCCTCCAGGATGCTGAAGCGCGTCCAGTTGTAGTCCACGTCCGGCCGCAGGATCCGCGCCGGCGGCTCCGGGCTCAGGCCACGGTCGAAGCCGCCGCCCCGATCGTGTCCGCTGCCGCCGCGCTTCTTGCGGTGTCCGCCTTCGCCGTCTCGGTCCCGGTCCGCCGACCGCGACTTCTTGACCCCGCCGAAGAGCGCGCTGAAGATGCCGGCTTCCTTTTCCTTCTTCCCGCCGGCCCCAGCTCCGCCGTCCGAACCACCGCTTTTCCGGCTGCTCTCCTTGCGCCGTTCCTCCTCCAATTTGAGCGACTCGCGGTCGAGCACGAGACTCTCGCGGCCACGGCTTGCCGACGCGCCGCTGCCGTCAATAGCACCTTGCAGCACGTCCAACCGCGTCGAGTCGTGGCCGCCCTTAGCGTCCGTCGCCGCGGCTATGGCACCCGCTCCTTTCCCGCTCAACTTGGCCCTCGCCTTCTTCTCCCGTTCCCGCTCCTCGGCGCGTTCGCGTTCTCGTTTCTCCTTATCCTCGCCGCCCAACAGCCAACCCCAACTCGTCTTCCTACTGCCCCCTTCTTCCTTTTTATCCTTCTCCTTGTTGCGGCCCTTCTTGTCCTCGGTGAGCGTGGGGATGAATGAGAGGCTGTCAGTGCGGGTCGAATTTACGGGTAGCGGCGACGGCTGATTCGCAATTTCCTCGAAAGTAACTTTTGCATTGGCGCGGCCCGGCGACGTCGGGCGTTGCGGGGAAGCTCCAGTTCCTGGGGCCGTGGCACGTGCCGGCCCGCCAGGTTGTTGGGCACCTGACACCGGCGCGCGGCCAGACGTGGCCGAACCGCTGGAACCCGGAGGCGATGGAGGTGGTGGCGACGGTGTCTTCTGCTTTGCTTGCTGGTGTTGCTGGGGTGGCTGGAAGGATGGAGGCGGGGCGTGGGACGACGAACGCGGGGGAGGTGGCGAGATCTGTTGTCGTGGGACTTCTTGAGGTGGAGGAGTTTCGATGATCTGTGGCACCGGCTGAGGGGGTTGATAACCGGGTAGAGGGGCGGTTGTGCGGCCATTGGAAGCAATGCGCGAATGAAAGGGCTTCGCTGGCGGTGATTTGCGGCCTTCGGCCGGTTCGGCTGTCGGAGCGGTAGATTCGTCGGAAGGTTTTGATGATGATGATGTTTGTTGTTGCTGTCGTTCCTGAAACGTCGGCATCGGCGGAGATCTCGCACGGCGGGTCGGGCGAGAGAAATTCTCTGGCGGTTCTTGCAATTGCGGCATCGGTTCCGTCCGCACACGCTGTAGTCCACCGAAGCTGGGACCCTCGTCGTGCGCATTGGCCACAGGCGACGACACGGGCGAGACCTCCGTGTCCGTCTCGGCCTGCCTGTTTGCAACGCGTTTGGACATCGGGACCCGCTCCCCTTTTCTCAGGCTTCCCCGCCGGTAGTTTGTGCGCGTTGACCGCTTGAGCGTGTGGCCTGCCGGCTTAGGTGGTAGGATGGGCATGTCCTCGGTCCCGCCAGCCTCTGCCCCACCTGCGCCAGCTCCACCACCACCTTCGAGCGACTTCCGTGCTGCATCGATGCTGAGCCGCCGCATCAGCGTACTTGGGTCGCTAACAAGATGCTCGAGCTCCTGAAGATTGTTGGTTGAATTCGGGCCGCTATTGGAGCGCTCTAGCGAGCGTTTGCGCTCCAACCGCTCGGCGCCGTCCTGATAGCCCGTCGGGTTGTTGATCTGGCGCGACAGCATGGACTTCTTCCGGCGCAAGCCGCTACTCGAGCTCTGGTGGCTAACCCCGTCCGGAGAGAGCGAATCCTCGCTGCCGGACCTCCTCCGAATCTTCTCCATCTTGTCCTGTATGAACGTCTTGAATTCGGTCGGCGCTAGCTCCGGGTGCAACCGCGCGGGCACCCAGAAGAGGTGGGAGGCGTCGTCTTCGTCCGAGTTCGAGGCCGGGGCCACGGCGGGGACGCTGAAGTTGTTGCCGAAGGACGGGAGGTCGGGGTCGGACGCGTGCACGTCCATGGACATGCGGCGGATGGCCTGGAGGTTGCTGAGCTCCTGGGCCACGGCGGCGGGGCTCGACTCGTAATCGATGTCGTTGAGAGGGAACTGATGCGTGGCCGTTTCCGACGGCGAGTGTGAGATGGCGGGGGGCGACGTCTGGCCGTTTTCGCGACCCAGGGACGAGCTGCGGACCGTAAGGCCCTCTTTGGACGGGCCATTGAGTCGCGGTTGGGGCACACGCTCGTTCGATGCCACGCGACCGAGCGGCGCTCGGGACTGCTGGGACTGGTGCTGTGGTGACTGTGGCTGTGATTGTGACAGTGATTGCTGCTGTAGTGGGTGAGAAGGCGTTTGTCGCGGTTGGTGCTGTTGCTGCGGAGAATGGTGCTGGGATTTTGACTGTGTGGGCGAGCGGGGCCCGTAGGAGTGCGAGGACTGCATCTGCGGGCGCTGCTGTCGCGTGTGCGGCGGCGATCGCTGGTCTTGTTGCTGCTGCTGATGCTGCTGTTGGGAGGGCGGATGGCGGGGGTCGAAGTAGGAGAGGACCTGGTGCTCGCTGGGCGTGCTCACGAAGCTGAGGGGCCGGGAGTCGGCGCCGACGGGGCCGCCGCTGCCGCCATGATGCAGGCCGGCTCGCGGCGCCGGAGGATACTCGTGCTCGTCGCCGTACATGTCGCCGATGGCCTCGGTAACGTGGTGGTTCTCATCGCTGATGGAGATCTGGTGGGCGTGGCCGCGCCGGGCCTGGTACATGCGCTCCAGCTCGCGGGCCCGCGCCGATGTCTGCGTCTGTGGGGGAGGTGAAGGCGGGTGGCCAGCGGTTAGCACTGCGCGGCCGGGGGAGCGACGAACTTGGCGCGGAGGCGGAGGCGAGGGCGAGGGCGATGCCATGGAGGCAGGACGTGGGGGGGAGGGAGAGAGGGGGGAGAGGAGGCACGGAGGGGAGGGGAGGGGAGGGGAAAGGGGGAGGGAGGAAGAGCGAGGGAAGGAGGCGGCGGGCAGGAGGCGTGTGGTTGTGTGAAGCAGTGGCGTGCAGCGGCGTGCGGTCGGTGCAGGCGTGGTGTTTGTGTGCGTGCGCGCGGTGCCGCTGGGTGTCGCTGGCCGGACCGGCCGGGGCAGGCGGGACGGAGCGCGGCCCCGGCGGCGGCTTCCTCGCGGGCGGGCGGCGGTGACGGGCGCGGGAGGCGCGACGGGGACGACGGGGGAAGGCGGGCACCTACCTGCATCGTCGGCGCGCGGCAGGCGTTGACGTCGTCGAGGCTCTGCGGCGCGCGGCCACCGGCTGCTCCTGCTCCTTCTCGTCCTCCTCGCGCTGCTGCTGCTTCGGCCGCGGCGGCTGCGGCTGCTTGGCGGACGGCGCCAGCGGCGACACACGGGGACGGCTGCGCGGCCGGCGATGGGCGCCACCGCGCATTGAAAGCTGGCGGAACGAAGGGGCCGTCCGACTGTCGCTGCCGCTGCTTTGTCTCTCGATTCCTTCTCCGTGCTCGGAGGTCGGCGGGCGGGCGGGCGGGCAGGTAGCGGGCAGGACAAGGCAGGGCAGAAAAGGGCAGAGACGAAAAGGCCCGCCTGAAAAGGTCAAGGGGGTGGGGGGTTCACGCAAGCGCGCGAGCGGGCGGCGGCGGCGGCGGTCGGCGGACGCTGGGCAGTTCCTGTCCGCTGCCGCCGAGCCCACTGTCGCTAGTACATGGGCGAGCCGCCTGCGCCGCATCGAGGTATATTGTAACCCGCACGCCAGTTATAGCATCATCCTGCCCCCGTTCGTCTCCGACCCACGGTCTGGTCTGCGCCTCATCCCGTCCCTCCCGTCGTGCAGCCTGCCTGCTGCCTGCACGGCGCAGGGCGGAGGGGCGGCCCCCAACGCAGCCCATCCAAGGTGTTTATCCTCCTCCCGTTCCAGGGAGCCTCTTGCGTTTAAACGTGCATCGGTCTGCAGTCCCGCATGTTTGTTTCGCGCGCCTGGCTAGGTACGGAGCCCTGTTTTAGGGCGAGCGTGATTTCCCGTGGTTCCTGTCTGTCTGACCTCCCTCCCTCCCTCGCGGGTCCATGGCTAAATACGCGACGGGTATAAGTGTGGCTTGACGCCGCGACACCCCGCACAAGCCCCAAACTCGCCACGAAAAACGCGAAGCCACAGCGAGCGTGCCTGCGCCGTCGTCCGCCAGCTGCCAAGAAGCCTCGAGGAATTCAAGCGCCCTGTCTTGCTCCCGTCCGAATCCGCCATCATTCTCAGCAGGCCCCTGCGAGGCCGCCGTCCCGAGTTCTGCCGTACAGGCGCGTCCCGAACCCGCGCGCCTGGCTTGCGGCTTGCCCGCTGCCGGCGTACCCCGCTGACGGGCAAGCACGCGAACAAGGCAGGTAAGCACCACCCGGGCCAATGTACATCGGCCGGTACCTATGCGCCTACCAAGGCACCCAAGGGAGAGAGGGACCTCACGAACGGCGGTCCTGCACTCCCGTCTGCAAGGCCCGCTGCCCGCTGCGCAGGACCAGGCGTTTCCTCTCAGGGGCACGATCCACGAGCGCCCGCCAATCAACGGAAGCAACCCAGCCAACCAGCCAACCAACTCAGCCCCTTGAACAAAGTGGCCTCCGCCGTACCATACTATGTATACCCCCAGCGTAGTCACGAGTCTCGTCCGCGCTTCAGCCCAACTCACGCTCGCATTCTCGCTCACTGCAAACCTCCGCGCCAAATGAAAAGACCCTTTTCGTTGGTGTCTCGCTCGTTTGGGCCCGGCTCGCGCCCCACAGCGGGCCCCCCTTCATCTCATTGGCCACCGCAAGCGCCAACGGGGCACGAGATGGCGGCGCCACACCCGAAGCACGACCCAGGGCGCCAAAAGGGGGTTTGCCGAGGGCGCCAAAATAGAAGTTGCCCTAACCGTGCAAGTGCCTGGGTATGTGGAACTCTGGGTTGGGATTGGGCGATTGGGCCGGAAAGGGGACCGTAACGACAGCCGACCGAGCGAGCGGTCGAGGTTGCCATCATGCTGGGCAATAAAGCCCTCTTCGGCAGTCTCAACGAGTGGCACGTCGCTTTTTGACCTTGTGACCGTGCAGACGCGCAAAGACGCAGGTAGACTCGTCGACAGGTTGATTCGATGTCTCTCACTAATCATATATGTAGCTGATAGCTGCAAGGAAAAACCAAGGGATGCGGCTGAACCGAGCGAGCTCGCATACTGCCTTCGGGGTATCAATTGAGTTGCGTCGTAGACCATATATGTTACACAGTACGAGTAGGCAAAGAGGGTATATCTGAAAGCAGATAGGTAAATATGGATCCCCCACCGATTAAAAAAAGTAAAAGGTCAAATACGGCAACAAAAGCGTGAGTTCCATGGTCATCGTCATCAAACTTGCCAAGCCGGAGTCACGAAGCAAAGGTTCATTAAGGTTAGAAAAAGGCCATTTCTCTACTTCTCACTCTCGCCTCTCTTACCGTGCCCCGGCCGACGTCGTCTCACGACGTCGCCAAGCTCTTCTTCCACATGATGGCTAGCGCCGCCGCGGCGCACGCGCCCACGCCGAACGCGATGTACCACCCTGTTCGATCCGGGGGCTCGTCGTCGCTCTTCGGCATCGCGGAGGCCGGATTCCGAGCGCTTTCGGCGAGCTATAGCAGCACAAGGGGAATTAGCAGAGCTACAATTTAGAGCAATGCAGCATTGATATAGGGGTACAATATAACAGAACAAAGACCAAAAAAAGCTAAAAAAAAAAAAAAAAAAACTCAGCAAAGAGGGCCACTCACGTGGACAAAAAGCTCCGAAATGCTACTCCACTTCACGCTCACATGCATCGGCGCGCCCATGCCCCTACTCGCCGCGTATTCATCCGGCTGCTCCTCGCACCGCTGCGTCGTCTTGTCGCGATCGGCCTTCAGCCCCACGTACACGGCCGGCAGGCCGGCCAGCCTCTCGAACCTCTCCCTCAGCCCCACCACGTGCGCGAAGCTCTCCGGGTCGGAGCTGTCGAAGGCGTAGCAGACGACGTCGCAGCCGTCCAGCCGGGCCGCGTTGTCTAGCACGGCGGGCTCGAGCTCGCCCAGCTCCGACAGGATCAGGTAGCACTGCTTGCCGCCGGGCAGCTCGACGGCGTTGACGGCCGCCCGCGGCTTGATCGTCGGGTGGTACGTCGCGCGGAACGGCCGGCTCAGGAACGCCGACAGCAGCGCCGACTTGCCCGCCCCGGGCGCCCCCAGCACGTAGCAGAGGAAGACGCTGCGCTCGACCGCGTGGCCCGGCCGGTTGCGCCGCTTGCGCGGCTTGGTGATTTTGAGCGCCGCCGTCGTGTTGGCCATTGGCGGGCTAGCGCCGCCGCCGATGCCGCCGCCGGGCCCGCCGCCGTGCGGCAGGTGGAGGTGTTGGTGTCGGTCGCCCGGCCCTTCGAAGCCCAGGTAGGCCAGGTATTCGAGCGTCGTCTTGGGCTCCTCGAACGTCGTCATGCTCCACTGCGCGAGCCAGCCTTGCAGCGTGATGTGCCCGGCCTCGTTGTGCACGGTGCTGGAGGGGAACGCGGCGTCGACCCAAGAGGGTGGTAGGCCGGGAGTAGGCGCGAAAAGAGCGGCGAGCTCGGCGTCGTTGAGACCGCCGTCATTGTCCTTGTCGAAGAGGAGGAAGAGGTCGACGAAGAAGCGGTAGCCAACGGGGCTTAGTTCCGCAGAAGAGTAAGGTGGGACATCGAATTTGGGGTGGAGGAAGGTGTCTTTGAGGGAGAGGCTGTCGGTGTAGTGGAAGCGTCGTAGGATAATCCAAATTGTCTCGTGCCGGCCCTTTTCAGCGAAGAACTTGTTTAGCAGCAGGAAGCCGCGCTCGTCGATGCCCTTGTCCGTCGCTGAGGCTGGCGCCACTTTGGCGATGGACCGCTTGATGCTGGCTAGCTCGTCGGGGGCCAGCGGCTTGTCGAAGCATCTACGCTGAAAAGCCTCCACCTCGGCATCATTTAGCCTGCCATCCTGATCTTTATCGCACAAGTAGAAGATGCGGCGCAGCGCAGCTTCGCACGCGGGCTTGAGCTGGCCCTCCTTTGCGTCGTAGAGGGGCGCGATCGGGTGTGTGACGGCACGCTGGCAGAGGTAGAAGACCTCGTTGATGTTATGGTGGTCCTTGGCCGACGTGCGCACGCACGAGTCGATCTCCTTGAACTCGTTCATGACGGGGAGCATCTCGTCGGCGACGACGGTGGGCGTGGGGCCGTTGGTGCTCAGGTCCGACTTGTTCGCGCACAGCACGACGGGCACGTTGACGCCCAGCGACCGGAAGTACGGCATCCAGAAGAGCGCGACGCGCTCGTAGCTGTAGTGGTCGGCATAGACGAGCAGAATGACCGACGCCTTGCGCAGCTCCTTGCGCAGGTTGTGGCGCTCCTGCGGCAGGGCCGACGTGTCGACGATGGTCGTGGTGACGTTGTCGGGCGTGCCGAGCGACGGCGGGAGGGTCACGGGCGGCAGCACCGGCTGGATCTTGGTCGTCACGAAGACATCCTTGACCAGCGACGTGATGAGCGACGATTTGCCGGTGCCTTCGTCACCGCAGATGCAGATGCGAACTTGGAGCAAGGGGGAGCGCAGTTGTAAGCGACGCCACGCAAGAGGGGGGAGGTCGACCTTACCGGTAGCCATCTCTCCGATGCATCGTCCCGTCGGACCGTGGTAGTGAGACGAGCGAAGGTGTGTTATGCGTGCAACGTATGCCGCCGTTTGGTGGGCGGGCGGATGGGAAGCTCCGCGAGGTAGCGCCACGGTGCGGGCCCGTGCACGTGGCGATCTCACGCGCTGTGGCTGGTGCCGGTGCTGCCCGGTGAGGCTTGGCCCGTAACAAATTTATTCCTACAACACCTCGACAACTACTTCTGTTATAACGCGCCGGATATCAGGCTCGGGTTTGCCATGTTAGAATGTACTTGGATAACTGATACCGTCCGTGAAATACCTCGCGATCGTGAGGCACATTAAGGTTGAAAATTTGATTTTCTTCCGTAAGCCGGGAATTAAAAAAAATAAACCGATCTATAGGGTCTCATTTAACGTTTTATTTCATGTCCCAAACCGGTTTTACGATATTTCTTCTTGCCGTGGAGAGACTTAAGCTTTCCACATTCTCGAATATTTGCCAAGCCTGGCCACGGAGCGGCGCGCGGGATGGCGGGGCGGGCTGCCGGGAACGCGTGGGCGTCCAACTCTCTCCCTTCCACGTCCTCGGTACCTGCATAAGGCCTCCCGCTCTCTCGAATGGCCGGACCTTTCACCGCTGACATTCCCATGACGCTCTATAACTGGTTTCTGCACGTAAGCCTGAGCATGGCGGCCCCGACCGGAAGGAAGAAGGCTGCTGCTGTCCAGGCCCACACGTCGGCGCCTGGAATTGGCTGATAACCTCCCGGGCCCGAATCGCTCGCCTTCTCGCCGGCTTATCAGTGGGGGCCGCCTGATTCATCCGGATTGCTTCCTTTGCTTACTTTTCTTGTGCGGGGCCCCGGGTTGATTGTTTTAAGTTCAACCTGCTGACTTTGGTGTTGTGTTGTCTCCCTTCTTTCGTACTACAATTCTTAGACTTGAAATTAGACACCATTTCCCAGCGGTGACTCTATCTCCTTAAAGTTTTCCCCCTCTCCTTTAGTGTGGCTCATAAAGCGGCACTTCGCAGAACAATCAATCTCGTCTCGGATTTTCTCGCCTATAGAAAAAACACTCGATTCCATTCTCAAACCCCCTTCCACCATGTCAACCATCCCCGGCCTCTCAGCTCCTCTCCACCCCTCCTTCACCGCCCCCTCACCCCCCTCATCCACGCCTCCAGAGCCCTCCCCAACCGCAAGCACCATATCCGCCCTCAACATGCAGGTCCACATCGAAGGCGGCTACTTCGTCGAGACGGACCGGGACCCGCTCCGGGTGCCCAACCCGTTCCAGCGCTCCCCGCCTCAAGCGCCCGCACCCACGCAGCCGACAGCCGAGGGCGGCGACGACGACGACGACGCGACGCGCTCGGCCAGCACGTCGATATTCTACCTGCTGACGCCGGCGCGGCCCCAGGGCGCGTTCCATCGGAACAAGGGGCGCACGGTGCACACGCTGCACTGGGGGCGGGGCCGCTACGTGCTGCTGCATGCGGACGAGAGCGGCGAGGGCGGCGAGGGCAAGGAGAAGGTGCGGGTGGAGACGTTTGTCGTGGGCAAGGATTTGAGTAAAGGGGAGAGGCTGCAGTGGGTTGTGGAGGGGGGGAAGTATAAGGCGAGCTTTTTGTTGGAGGATGAAGAGGGGGTCGAGGGGAGTGAGGGGGGGTTGTTGATTAGTGAAGTGAGTTTTTTTGTATTCCCGGTGCTGCTCTGGTGCAATTTGGCTTGAGGTTTTGATCGTGGGTATGATGATGTATAAGAGTTGATGCCGCTGACCATTCTGATGCGCAGACTGTGGTGCCTGGATTCGAGTACAAGGACCACGACTTTCTTCGCAAAGAAAGGCTGGAAGAATTTGTTACGCCTGAACAGGCCGAAGAGATGGCGTGGCTAGTACGGAGGGACTAGGTCCAACCAGCTGTCAAGCGGTCGATAATATGCTCATGCGCGGGGCTTGTCTTCATGGATGGCCAATATGAACGGGGACATATATTTCCGTCGCTAATTCAATGACGACGAGAATGAAATCTACTTGAAAATCATTTTGACTTCAAGCAGTATCTGGAGAGCGCCGCCGTTCATTTAAGCTTGATTCTAGCAAAATCCTAGTCAGGCGTTGCCGGCTCACCCGCAGAGTCCCAGGACGGTAGAGGCTAGCGCAACCATCTAGTTCAGCCTCTGGTAGCCTTGACCCAGAAGGTGTCCGTCAAGCCCATGATACTTCTTTTAGCCATTGTAGCTTTGTTTTTCAGACATCGCGACGTGAATGTCACATTCCCGTGACTCTGTTGCGGACACTCCTATCATCAATTTGTAAGGCCGTTGCACTTATGTCATGCCTATTGGTTGCTCCAACCATCCAGATATAAAAGCTGCCCATCAACAAACAGGCTAGCTTAACGTAGGTGATATATATTTTTGGCCTCGTCACCGGCATTTCCAAGACCACCGGGCTCTTCGTCGGCAGAATCTCAAAGCTTCAAGGAAAACCGCAGATTCGCTAGTTCTGCCGTTAATGAACTTGAGGAAGTCCGTGGTATCGTGTCGGCGTCAGGCACCTTTGTGGAAGAGCATGCGGCACTGCCGGGGGGTGGGGGGGGCCTAGGAATCATGCCAGCGAAGAGGCGGAAAACGAATCCCAGGCACTAACAGTGATGAGGCCAACGACGGCATGTAGCGGAAATGAAATTCTAGAAAGGGCGGCGGTTGTTGCATTGAAGTGCGGTTGGGAACGTATGGTCGAGCTTGGTTCTAGTTGTCGATGGGTTGTGGACTTCCACGGTCCTCAGGCCTTCCAACAGCCGTGCTAGCGAGTCCCTGCTACCAGGAGAGGATAGCCCGCGACAACGGACCGGCCGTCATCGATCCACGTCTAGGGTGCCGTTCCCGAGGAGTGGCAGCCAAATACCCGGGAGCGATACGCGCACAGGCCACTCGAACTAGTACGTATAGGACGGCCAGCGCAGTCCAATTAGCTTCTAGCGACGGACGGTTCCAGGCAGCATGCGCTCGGAATACCGCCTATTCTGCACTATCGGGCTGCCGAAGCCAATCTAGGATGAATTAGACCGATGACGGTCTTGGTCTGGCCCGCGACCCGTGAAGCCCTGATGATCTACACATATTACATACGTAGTTCGGCACATCACCGTGGTCTCACCTCCAAACCCGCTCTCCCAACGGCGGGATGCGTGGGTAGGTGCGCGCCAGATGGTCAGCGTTGCTGTTGCTACTACCGCCCCGGATAGGCAAGGTCAATGGACGCCTTCTAGAAGACGCGGGCACTGGTGGAGAAACCTTGCTGCTGCGGGGAAAAAGGAGGGGGGGACACGCGATGCAAGGCATGGACCGGCGCCTCGGCCCCGGCGGGTGGGTCTCGGCCAGGGACAGCCCAAGCGGCGGACCTGTACCGCAGCCTCAGGTGCATCTGGATGGGTTAGTACTCCGCGTTTGGCAGCGCAAGACCTCTCCCTCGGACGCCGCATGATACACAGTGCGTCGTAGCCGGCTGTCGTGAGAGGGCGTGCTGCAGAGGCCAATGGCCAAGGCCAAGGTGACATGATATCGACACCCTCGGAGGAACAACAGAGCTAGGTTGGGCTCAGCCCGCCGTTGCATCTGGCAGTCTAGCCAGCTGCGGGAGGTGGTGGTCGGCAGGCCGAGGAGCGGGCTCTCGCTGGCAACAGCGCGCCCCGAGGCTAGCAAGTGAGCAGAAGAGGGGTGCAAGAGGGCGGCGGCAGCGGGGTGGACTCGGTGCGATCAACCAGCGCTAGCATTGCATCATGTTGGAGAAGCGGGGAGCTCGTGTCTGGCGGTGGCCGTTATTTTAGCCTGGGGCGGCGCGGCGCGCGCCTCTCGCCAGTGAAAGGCGGCCCGGCGGCGGCGGGCTTGGTCCCCAAAAGTCGCCTCAGGACCCCCGGGAAGGTCCCCAAGGGGCAGCGGCAGGGTGCGCCCATTTAATGCCCCACACGCGCGCGGGAGCTGTGCCTCGCACATATACCTACGCACCCAACACACCCTCCCGCCGGCCCTCGCAATCCACCGCCGCGATCCTCGTCTTGAACGCCGCCCCGGCAACGAGGAAGAGGCCAAGGAAAGCGCGCTCCGCCCGCGGGCTCCCATCCATGAGCGCTTAGTGCTGGCTCCGCGCGGCACCGCAGCCTCGCGCGGCGCAAGGCTCTCCGCCCTCGCCCCCGGAACCTCCAGATCCTCCGTCGAGTCGGCCGCCGCCATCACCACCGTCTCGACCGCCCGACCGCGCCGCGCCACCCGAGAGCGAGACGGGACAGACAGCCAAAGAGAGAACGAGAGCGGGCCACCCAACGACAGCCGCGACGACTGACGACGCATCAACGGGTGGCTCTGCCCGCCCGCCCGCTGCGCCGAGCCGCGCCGCCGCCGCTGCCGCGCCTCTCCCTCTCCCTCGCTCCCGTCTCCCTCTCCGCGGGCCCTTAATCACTTGCCTGCGCCATGTTGTAAGTAGTGCCTGGCAGCAGACGAACGACCGCGCGCGCGCCCAATCGGGGCCCGCGCCGGGCCGCGCGTGCTGCCCAGCCTTTCCCGTTTGCTTGTCAATGGGATCTACCAGGAGACTGATAACGGCGTTTTTGTGCGCGCCTGCGTACGCGTGGCGCGCGCGCGCACTTCGCAAAAATCGGACAGCGTTCTACCCCCGCCGCCGCGGTATCCCACTGGCGCTTTCAATGCCGGGCCAGGCGCGCCCGTCATCGAGACCAACAACACCCTGTCCCACCCGTCTGGGCCCGACTATCAGCTCGTCGTCGGCGAAGGTATTATTATCTCCCTTCCCAGCCCGCCGGGACCCTGCTTCCTGTCCACCCGAGCTCTCTGCCTAGCCCCTCACCGCTATCATGTCGTTCCCGATGCGTGGCTGCTCCGCCGGAGCTCCTATCTAAGCACCTCAGCCACCCTTTCCCCATCCTTCGCTCTCTCGGAGCCTTCCTGCGCCACGCCGCTTCTCGCCCTCACTCGCACCCACAAGTCTCCATGACTGCTCCAGCCTCTTCCCCTTGCATTCTCCTCTCCATATTCCGCCCCCATTTCAGTTCTTCCTCCTTTCCGTCTCAATTCTCCGACCCCCCGCTCGCTCGGGAGCCCCGCCGACCTCATGACTTAACATGACAGGAACGTACGTGCTCCGCGACGACCTCCACCTTGCGACGCCTCCACCGCACCCGTCCGAAGCACCCGTCCACAACCCTAACCCGCTCGCTACCGCCCTCTCCCCGCCCACAGCCGGCACCAAGCTCTCCCTCGTCAAGCTCGCGCCCTCGACAGCCCCGGTCCAGAAGCTGTTCCGCACCCACAGCGCCTCGCGGACGACGGCGCTTCCACCCTTTCCTGGTACCGCCGCCGCCGCCACTGCCACTATCCTCGATGGCAGCGAGGCCCAGAGCTTCGCCAGCGACTCGGACTCTCACCTCAAGAGCAATGGCGTCAGCCCGGCGCTGGCGCTGCTGCCGAGCGGCGTCGGCAGCACGCCGACCTTCGGCGAAGGGAACCCGGCGCTGGCGAGCGCGGCCAACGCGCGGGATTCCAAGGATCACCAGCAGCTCAAGCGGCGCAAGCCCAAGAGCAACATCATCAAGAGCAACTCGTCCTTCGTGTCGCGCGTGATTCCGCACGAGGCGTTGCAGAAGCGGCTGCAGGAGCACAACCCGAACGGCGTCTTCGTGTTTGCGAACATCAATCGAGCCATGCAGTGGCTGGACTTTACGTCGCCGAGCAAGGTACCGGAGCGAACCAATCAGACCAGGCGGTCGGGGATAAGGGGGTCCCCGACACTTGTGGCCCTTGGGTTGTCGAGAAGCTAATGTGAGGGCGTTTTCTCCACTTAGGATGAACACTTGACCAAGATATTATTCACAAAGGCGCATGCGCTGTGTCACGATGTCAATCCCGTCACCAAGAGCTCGTCCCACATCGACCTGGTCATGGGCTTTTCCACCGGCGACCTGATATGGTACGAGCCCATGTCACAAAAATACGCCCGAATCAACAAAAACGTAAGTCTTCCCCCGCCCCTCTCTATTAGAAGTGGGGCTTTCCTATTTGTACACCGCCCCATTGGCCCAGAGGCTAGCAGGCTTATTTTTTGACCTCCTATTTGCACAGGGTATCATAAACAGTACCGCCGTCGTGGAAGTGCGATGGCTACCTAATTCCGAGAACCTGTTCCTAGCCGCCCACACCGACGGCTCCCTGATCGTCTACGACAAGGAGAAAGAGGATGCACCCTTCGTGCCCGAGGAGGGTCCCGCCGCTACCGCCGCCAATGGGGTTGCAGCCGCCGACGACAGCCACGGCAACGCCCTCGAGTCCCGCAAGCGGCTCCAGATCAAGAAGTCGGTGCAGTCGCGCAACCAAAAGACGAACCCCGTATCCTACTGGAAGACGTCCAACTCGCGCATCAACGGGCTCGCCTTCTCGCCCGACGGGCGCCACCTCGCCGTCGTGTCCGAGGACGGGTCGCTCCGCATCATCGACTTCGTCGGCGAGCGGCTGCGCGACCTCTTCGCGAGCTACTACGGCGGCCTCATGAGCGCGTGCTGGTCGCCCGACGGCGCCTACGTCGTCACGGGGGGCCAGGACGACCTCGTGTCCATCTGGAGCCTCGACGACGCCGCCCTCGTCGCCCGCTGCCCCGGCCACAACTCGTGGGTCACGGCCGTCGCCTTCGACCCCTGGCGCTGCGACGAGCGCAACTACCGCTTCGGCTCCGTCGGCGAGGACTGCCGCCTCCTGCTCTGGGACTTCTCCGTCGGCATGCTCATCAGGCCCCGCGCCGCGTCCGTCCGCCAGCGCGGCTCCGTCTCCTCGCATCTGCCCGGCGTGCGCAACAGGGTGGAGCCGGCCTCCGCCGCCGCCGCCGCCGCGCGGCTGAGGTCTGACTCGACGCTGGCGGCGGGGGCGAGCGGCGGGAGCGCGAGCGCCGACGCCGACGCCGACGCCGACGCCGAACCCGACGAGAGCGAGGTCGTGCACGAGGTGGAGCCGCGGGCGCGCGTCGCGATGCTGCCGCCCGTCATGGAGAAGAGCGTGGATAGCCATCCGCTGTGCTGGATCGGGTTCGAGGAGGACTGCATTATCACGGCGTGCAATGAAGGTGGGTCCTTTTGGGTTGTTTTCTAGCGTCTCGCCTGAACTTTTCTTTTCCTTTTTTTTTTTTTTTTTTTTTTTTTTTTTTTTTTTTCCCCTTTTTTTTTTTTTTTTTTTTTTTTTTTTTTTTTTTGGCTCCTTGTTTCCCCGGTCAGGGTCGAACAATTGGGGCATTTGCAGGATAGGGTCTGGCAACTCTGGTCGTAGGCGTCATGCTCGGATGTACGTTGGAGCTAACTCGATCTCTTGTCTAGGTCACATTCGCACTTGGGACCGGCCCAAGGAGGGCGCCGCCGGCAGCGACGGCGCGCCGTCGATGACGGGCAGTTGTGCTTGACTGAATCGAGTCGAGCGAGTGGGCACGGGCGGATCCCTGGATTAGCTGTATACCCTACGAACCTCCACTTCGTCCTCGCCGTTTTCCCACCTCTTCAATTGCATAGCAGGTAGATCCGAGTTACGTAAGCTTGTACAGAGATTAATGCGAGGTACGGTACGCATTTGCGAAAGCGGGTCGTTTTGATGTTCTGCGGCTTCTCGGTTCGGCGGCGGAAAAGCAATGTTTGTCTGGTTTGTTCCTGCGGTTGTTGTTGTGGTTTGGTTAGATCTCTCCCTCACGCCGCCACTTTTCTGATTGGGGCAGGGCTTTTCTTCTGTGGTTGTTTTCCTCTGCACGTTGGAGTTTAGCTGGAGGATGCGAAGGTGCTCCATCTGGCGTCAAGTTGGGGGGAGAAGAGGGGGCGGGGGGGGGGGGGGGGGAGCAATCTCGTCCAGCGCCTGCCTAATTACCTATCTACCTACGGTAGACGGCCCGGCGAGCGGCGAAGTCGTACATATAAACCCCTCGTCCCAATCGGGCAGGTGCAAGCGAGGCACATAGTAGGGCAGGGGTCCAGGGTCTCAGGGTCACATGAAAACGGCCGGGGGAAAAACGGGTGTGGACCGTGACACCACGCCCGGCTTTTTGTACATTAGAGGACATTGCTGAAAGGGGAAACCGTTCGGCGAGCGAAGAGCGGAAGGTAGGTGCCTGAAAGAAAACAATGAAAATAAGAATAAAATAAACGTTGGAGGTGGCACGGCTGGTGGTACGCCTTGAAGTGCGCTGGCGGGAAAAAAGACTACAGACAGACAGCTATTAACTGCGCGACGCTTTTTCGGTTGGTGATCAGGGAGACACAGGACAGAGGGCCGGTTGGCTGGTCGGCCGTCTGGCTGTCTCGCTCGAGCTAGGGTGTCTACTACGAGCGGGAACGACGTACATACGAAATCACGAGCCCCAGCCTCCGTGGCGCGTCCAAACGTCCAAAACCCGTCCACTGGGAACCCCGCGGACGCAAAAGGCGCCTTGACTGTCTATGTACCCGGGGCAACGGCGTCGGTGGAGGCCGCGTCAGTCCCGGGATGCCCGCTTTTCCGGCGGGGTGGCCCGGCTCGGTCGGGGCTGGAATTCGACGGCCGGGGATGCGCGACGGCTGCGTACGGACGGAGTAGTAGGTGTGAGAGGAGCGGCGGCGGGGCGGTGCTGGCTAGCGTGGGGTGCGCTTTTCTGTACTTCTTTTTTTTCTTCGTTCTTGTCGAGATGCGTTCGATTGGCGGCTAGTCTTGGCTGGTCGAGTTGTTGCCTCTATGGTACATGGTACCAAGGTACATACGGAGGTGCTGGCGGGGCTGAACTGAGTGTGGGCTGCCAAGTCCCGAGATCTGGGCACCGCCGGGTCGAGGGACTGACTGCTGGCGAGACTGACGAGGGGCAACCGGGCTGTTGGGTACGCGGAAAGAAGCAATTCGGCTCTGAAAAATAATTTCCCTTCTTTCTTTTTTTTTTTGACTATATTTTTAATTGTGCTTGTCGGGGGGCTTCGTAGGTGTGGGCTGAGAGGGCCGTTTTTGGCACCCGGGCGCGATAGGCGAGCGGGACGGTTGTAGCGGATTGGATGGGTAAGGCTGGACCAGACGGCGGGCCAAGCAGATGGGTGCGACGGGGGATGCCGCTAGGCGGCCGGCCCATGGTTAGGTCGGCGTCGGCGTCGTCCCCGCTCCGCGGGTTTCCCAGGCCGTCGAGACGAGCTACGACGGCGGCTGCAAGCCAGGCGACTGGGCGTAGGCGCGCGCGGGCGCGTCCGGGCAAAGTTGTGGCTTCATCTAGCCTTCTGGGCTCTTGGGGCGTTCCGCTGGGCGTGGGATGGGCGTAGAGGGAACGGCGAATGATCTAGACGGGCTGACATGGCGAGGGCTGGACCCTTATTTTCTTACCTTTCTGGGCTTCGCTTCTGTGCGTGGGTGGATGGACGGGACGGGCGGGGGCGGGGCGTGACGGGCTGCGGCTCGCGGCGGGAAGGATTGGGTTGTGTGTGTGCGTGTGCTGTGTGCTGAGGTCGTCCGTTCGTGTTCGTTTAGAGAGATGGATTAGGTATACCTGGGTAGTATGGTAGGCATGCTGACGGCAGGCGAGGTGTCGAAGGAGGGCAGGTGGCTTCTTCAGGTGAGAGGAACCCGGGTACTGGCAACCACCTACTCCATGGAACCCAGCGCCGGGTGATCCAGCCCCGGCGCCGCCAAGTGAGGCAGCAAGGCTCCCGCAGACCTGGTTGCTGGATCGGTTGAATGAGGGCGTCAGCAGCGGCTGGGTTTTTAAAAGACGGTTGAACGGTTCTGGGATCCGAATGAGGGGAGATTCGGCGATGTGCGAAGAGGTCACGGCCGGGATGCCCTGTTGTCAGAATATCCAAATTCGTCAGTGGAAAAAAATAATTCGTTGTGGCATTTTCATCTTGTCATTGGAAACATCTGTCGTGGACGGCAGTGATACGGCGAAAGCGACGGCCGCCAGCAAAGAAAAAGAAGCGGGTGAAAAACAAATAAATAAATACAAAGCGAATAGCGGCAAGGATAGTGCGCTGCGCTCTGGGATCGCTGGCTCCCGAATGCAAGCCCCTCGTTGGCGCGCAACGCCTGCCTTTCGCGGCTGGTGGCTGCTCGCTCCCCACGCGGCAAAGCCACACGCCGCACCTGGCCCGCGGACGAGACCTGGGCTGGAGGGACCAGGGAGTCAGCGCGCGTCCCGGCGTGCGCCGGAGAGGCTTGGGCTGATCTGGTTCCGAATAGGCAGGGCGAGTATAGAAGAAGCGGAGGCGCGCGTCGCGGCCGCGGGACTGCCGTTAAAACGCTCCCTCTTTTCCGACCTCGCAATTCTTTGTCTCTCGTCCTCTTCTGCTGCGACGGGATCTAGATTGTATCTCGGGAAGCTTGCCCCTCCAGGCTCCCGGCTGCCCCTCATCCTCCCACGCCCGCCGCCTATCGATAAGGCCCGCTCGGTCCGCCTGCCTGTTTCTGCCGAAAGTGGAGCCCGTGGAGCCTCAATCGCGCCGTCACACCTCTGCCACAGTCCGTACGTGCAACGCACACGCTAAAGGGGAGAGATTCGAGCCCGGGTTGCCGTGTCGGGCCATCTCCGCCCGAAGACGGTAGCGTCCGCGGTCCGTATCTCCAGCTAATAGCTACGCGCCGTCCCCTTGCTGGCGGCGCCGGACCGAGAAGTCAGAAGCTCGGCCGCTGAGATTTTCGATTTTTTTGATGACGCGGGCGGGACCCGTGTTGCCGCCGGCTTAGGCAAGCCTGTGTTGGTTGGTTCTGGTTGATTTTTTTTTCCCCTTCTTTCTGTCTCTCTCCCCCGCTCTCTCTCTCTGTCCTTGTTTTATACCCGGGCTTTGTTGGTCGGGGCTGGTTTTGGTGGTTGACGTGATCACCCGCTGTGCTGTCGCACCTGGTATTTCCGGGCGGAAGTCGCGTCCCGCCACAAGGCCCGGCCAAACCACCCCCCGGTCATCGTTCCCACGGCGAGCATGAGCGACAACGGCCAACGGGCCTGACGTCCAGCTCTTCTTGCCCGGCTGAAAACGCTCCTCTCGGCTCCTCTGACTTGCCTGCCGCTTATCGGCGCGATTACCTCACTCCTGGTTGTACCTCCGCCTGTACCTAACTTTTCTCCCACTCCTTTTCCCAAACTGCCGTTTTCAACACTCAGCAAGCCATCTCCCTCTCGCGCGCGCGCTGCAGCATTCCACTTCACGTGCCACGCAGCCCGCAGCAGCCAATTGCCGCCTTTTCGGACGCCTGCATCTGTCCTTGTCCACCCCCCTCGTCTGTACGGCAGCAGCCGCGCTCGCCTGATCTCGCATGATAGGTCTGGCCAGACGACACGACACCTGACAGCACTCTGCGTACCGGGCCATCCGATCGAAATCTCCAAAGTGGTTTTTGAGGGAGTCCGGGGCCGCACGTCACACATCCCAGCCTCGCATCTCTTGGTCGCGCTCCGCACACGTACTCAACCCACTCGACTTCAACCCTACCGCCCTTGGCCGCCGAGTGCGATTCATAGGCACTCCGCGCCCTTGCGCAACCACGCTGGAAGTCATATCCGCACATTTTCTCCGGGGTTGAGTGCCACTGTGACGTGCACACGTCTGCTCAGTCATGGTGGGCACTCCAAAAGTCTTCGGCGTCGGTGCGTCGAAGCCCCACCTCGACTTCAGGTGCGATGCGCATTCTTTTAAATATTATTCCCTAGAAGGGCAAAAAAAAAAAAAGAAAGAAAAAAGAAAGAAAGAAAAGAAAGACGAAAGTTTGTAAGGCTTCGTAGCCAGAGTGGATCTACAGAGATCGAAGATTCTGCTTAGTGTTAAATATTGGATTTTTACTCAAAGCCGGGTGCACAGCTACAAATTAGCACGAAGCTAACAACCTTATCTATTAGGCTAGATTCGCCGTTTGTCGTCTTTCATGGCCGACCCTCGGAGGCAGAAGCCGCTCAGTTGACGGGGAAGCTCATCCTCAACAATCATGAGAGCATGGCGATAAGAGCAATCCATGTGCGGTTAAAGGGGCTTCGGAAGATATCGTACGTACCTCTCCCACTCGGTTTATTCTCAGCATGGCCACGACGCAGTCGAAGTCGCAGAGAACTAACTACTCGTCTCTACTTTACTGAAGATGGGTGTCAAGCACGACCGCCGTATCTCCCCAACAAATGCTCCACAAGGACGTCTTTTTCTTCGAAGATTGCACCCTGTTTCCGACGGAAGGAATCAACAAGTCCCGGCCTCATCGCCTCGGAAGTGGCGAACACGAATGGTCCTTCAAGTTCACGCTGCCTGGGAACCTCCCAGAAAGTGTTGAAGGCCTGACTGGAAGCTACGTCATTTACAATCTCTCTGCTACGGTAGATCGTGGTATGATGTCTAAAGACCTTACTGCCACAAAACACATCCGCGTCATTAGGACGCTTGCGGCAGACCTTGACGAAAGCTTCCCGATGGAACAGGTCTGTCCAACTACAGACTGTGCGATCGATCGATTAATGCTGATATATATACAATAGATCAACGAAGACGTGTGGCCGGACAAGATCAGCTATCGAATACGCATCCCTCGCACCAATTACATCTATGGGACTTCGATAACGGCAGACTTTCTCCTTACTCCGTTTAAGAAGGGCCTCACAATTGGTGAGACCAAGATGGAACTTGTCGAGCATATCAATTTGAGCATTCCGCAACCCGGCGCCAATTCAATGAGCCAGCACCATTGGGACATCGCAGTAGCACGTCAAACCCGGGAAGGGCCCGGCGACCACGACCGATTTTATGACGAAGAAGACGAGGAGTCGCTACAAGACGACTCGTACCGCTTCCGAATGACATTGCAACTCCCCCGGTCCCTCAAAAGGTGTCGACAGCACGTCGAGGCTGAGCACGTGAAGATCGAACACAAACTTCGCGTATATGTGAACCTACACAATCCCGAGGGCCACACCAGTCAGCTGATTGTCAAAAACATTGTCAATCTTTTCATCTCGCCGAATCTGCCGATCAATGAGGATCAAACCGTTTCTATTGCGGAGTGCCAGTTTGCGCACGCTCAGATGCATGAGGCCACAGACCCCACGGCGCCTCCAATGTACGGAGAACATCAGTTAGATCAAATCTACGATGAGATCGATACTGCAGGATTTATGACGCCCCGTCATAATGGCACCGCAAACGTTGGCGGCTCGGCTTACAACTCAGGGGTCAACACTCCGTTCTACTCCCACTCCCACACAGGTTCGGCCGAGAACCTTGGTTCGCTGGATGCGGTAGCAGCATCCGACCAGACCCAAACTACCGGCCCCGGAGCCTCCGCATCTGCCTTGCACTCCCGCCTCACAACGCTCCAGGACGAAGAACGTTCGGTCAATAGTGCCTTGCGAGGACTGCCGCAATCGGCGCATTCATCGGGAAGTCGTCTTTCCGAGAACTCGCGTTCAACATCGGAACTCAGTACGCCGCTAGAACATGGCCCACCCCAGGAGGGCTATTTTCCGACCTCCGGCCAGCCGTCGCGCTCGACGCTGCATCATTCGCGCCATAGTTCCGGACACGGCCACGGCGCCACCACCTCGACCGACGGCGGCGGCGAAGAGGCTCAAACTCCGCTCACTCCCGGCGGCCGCACCACTCCCGGCGGTACCCAGGGACCCCTCGGCTGCACGTACAACATGGACGAGCTGGCGCGCATCCCGAGCTACGACACGGCAATGCGGACGGTGCCGGCGCCGCGGCGCCGCGGGCCCGCGTCCGGGGAGGACCTGCCCACCTACGAGGTAGCGACGAGCCGCCCGCCGAGCCCGGGCAGCGGGCGCGTCAGCGGGCACGCGAGCGGGGCCGTCACGCCCGTGACGCAGGGGATGGTGCCGGCTGGAGCGAGAGAGCATGCGGAAACAGCGAGCCGCCATAGCGGGCGGTCGAATTCGTCGGATGAGGCGCCGTTAGCGCCGGTTGTGGAGGGGGAGGTTGTGGGTGAGGGGGACAATGTGTCGGTGGGTGGGAGGAGTGCCTCTAGTTCGAGGAGCGGGAGGAGCGGGACGGAGTCGCGGGCGGCGCCGCAGTCGGCGAGGAGGGTCGAGTTTAGGTAGGTGGATCTTACCTTTCTTTTTTCTTCTTTTCGTCCCCTCTTATCTTTTCATGGTTTCTTTTACAGCTGGTGATTCAGTATTGTTTAATACGTCGTAATGCCTTTACCGAGACGTACGCACTCCTCTCCACAGAAGAAGTTCCACAAGAAGTTTGTTCTTAGTTACGACTAATTCTTCCGCCTACACTACGATGTATCACTTAATTATCGAACTCCAGCACTTTCTCTTTTCCTCCGAATTTGATTCGCCTTCCAGTTCGCTCTTTCTTTTCTTTTGCACGTCAAATCCCGGCTAAGCCGCGTAGGCCTAGACCCGAGTTTTCCCGAAAGTTCTCTGCCCTCTTCTCCAAGTCACAAAGGCACCTGCAGCTGCAATTCGTCGCACCAGCACCGCACCAATCCCCCCGTTCAATCCCTGCCAGTCCCTTCTCTCATCAGGAAGCGCCGCAAGCGTCCAATGTTTCTGCAGTCTCCCTCGTCGAGGCGCCGATACAGGCGCCGAAGATCTTCCTCACGCCGGATAGCACAGTTAGCTAGCGCCTCTACGTTTTGAGAGCGTCGAGGCGACCGGCGGATGTCGTTTTCCTACCACATTGTCTGGCAGGGCCGCGGGGGGTGAGGTCGGCAGCAATTCCTTTTTGTTTTGCCGCTGCGGGGTCAAACCTCATCGGTTTTTGGTTGCGCATTTCTGCAGCGTGTTTCGTTTGTTTCTTAGATTGGGGAGGGCGCGCGCGAGGACTGGTACAACATCGGCGGCGTTTTCTTCGTTTCCACTTCACAACTCGCTCGCGGCGGCTTACGACGGCGGAGGCTCCACGGACATAGCGAGGCTGGATTGGGCATTTTGGCGTTTCGTGCTTTTGCTGATGGTTTGTTGATTTTTGGGTGACGCGGGGCTGTTGGGCTCGTTTTCGGAGAACAATGGGTTGTCGGCTTCCTTTTTCGGCTTTGAGATATCCTCCATTCGTATCGCAGATTGGACCCGACCATGGTGGTCAGCGTTTGCATTCTTCTTGCGGGATAGACTTTGGGCATTGCACCCGGGCGCTAGTTCATGGGCGGCAGCTATAATACTTTTCTTAATTTTTTTTTTTTTTTTGGACTTGCTCATTGACAGGGCGAAGAATGAATGGCTCGATGGCAGGGTTTTGTACTTAGGTTGGAACACAAAGAAATACGTCTTCAAATCGGTCAGTCCACCAAATTATCAGACATGCGCATAGCCCGAAGCGCTTGTAATATGGGGTTATAAGGAGATGCGACCAGTGAGGCATCGGTCCTATCTCCTTACTTACCACATGCAGTTAGCTGCGCGGTCGTTCCCGTTTCAGCTCTTCTGCTCTCGACTAGCTTGGGAATCCTTCCGCCTACTCGTACATATACTTTGTCTATAAATATTTCCAGTCGCGCGACGTCTTCCCTCAGTTATAATCACGCCTCCTACCGCAAAAAGAATCTACTCCCTACTTTTTTTTTCTGTTGATACCCTCTTAGTAGCGACCCAGCAGGCCAATCGGCAGCCCACGAACCACGATGCTCTGCCCCCAATGCACGTCTTTCGCCGCCCTCGTCTCCGCCGAACTCGGCTCCTCGTCCTCGGACGCCACCCCTCCCTCCTCGCCCATCTCCTGGCCCCGCCTCTCGTCCCGCCTGCACCCGACCCGCGCGTCGCTGCGCGCCTCGTCCGCCGCGCGCTGCCCCGTGTGCCGCGTCATCGACGCGGGCATGGGGCGCGACGGCGAGGCGGGCGAGTGCGCGACGGTGCTGGAGGTGGAGCCGGGGAAGAAGGCGGGCGAGGGGGTGCTGTTCGCGCGGTTCGAGGACGGGGAGGGCGGGGAGGTGGCGGGGATGGGGAGGAGGATGGTGGGGTTCTGCCAGGGCGAGGACGGCAGCGGGGATGGAGGGATGGTGAATGGTGAGTGGGTGTGGCTTTCTTGCCGGCAAGCCCGTGTCGGGCGTTCACGCGTGCTTC